>VOQJ01034486.1:8156-22471 GCA_015052665.1 Apistogramma diplotaenia | reverse complement strand
CTGAAACACAGTTTTAATGAATCAAAAATAACTGAAGGACTGTAGAAACGGAGTGCATTTTCATCCAGTCTCAGTTTACAAGAACTGTTGTGTTCTACTTTCCATCAGGAAAACCACAACTGGTTATCATGGGTGGCTTTTAGCGGCTTAGCTGCAAGGTGTTGCAGTTCTAGAACTCGAGTCAATCACATTGTTTTGGCCCATTAATTTTGTTAATCTCAATAGCTTAATGTGAGTGCATTGAAAGAAAAATATCAGCAAAAATATTGAGATGCTCCTGCAATACTTCTGCAAATAAAAGGAGCTTAGTCACTATTGACGTGCTTATAACCACAATTCTGGGTTTTAAAAATGCATGTAGGTTTTGCACTTCCTGTGCTCCTGCAGCGGTTTAACTGCCAACTTGAAAATATTTTTACATTTTTCTAATTCATTTCTAACTAATTAAAAACAAAAATAATCGTGACTCATTCAGGTCACGATCCATCACAGTTCACAGCTTATTGCAGTGTGTGAAGTGCTAAAGGGAAGTGCAAAGTTCTGTCATCACTTGGCTGTATTGCACAAACTGAGAATTACATTCCACAGAGAAGGCTGCTGAAACGTGACCATTAACCCGCTCATAAAACAGCTTTAACTCTGACCATAACTAACCATCAGGTGATCATTATTCAACTCAACTTTATTCATACAGCACCAAATCACAACAAATAGTCACCTCAAGGCGCTTTTTATTGTAAGGTAAAGACCCTACAATAATTACAATGTGTCAACAAACACGCGGCTGTGATAAACATCAAGTTTCGTTTTACAAACTCAAGAAAAACAAGTAGCAGCAATAGATTTCAATCATTTTATTTAAACCAAAACATTTTCATCTATCATTTTATTTTACAGGGCAGCTTTAATTTAAACATCTGATGGCATAAACTAAGCATCTGATAAACAGTTTTCATGACATGAAAGAGAATCATTGCATCACTACCACATTCACTTGAAATCTAACAGTTTGGTCAATAAATTAGACACATGTCACCCAACCAAAGCTAATCAGTATCAATATTTTTCATATTTCACGTTAACTGTTAAGCGTTATATTCCCCAAGCTTTTCCCTCAGCACTCACTCACGCCGTCCAGATATCCTCTCTACAAACACTCCTATTTATTGAGAAACTTCACTATAAGACATCTGCTTCTCAAACATTTTCCCACCAGTTTTATTTTCATACAAGGTGAATCTTAAAATCATAAATCAAAAGAACAATCAAAGGACAGTTTGTTGGAGCATATTCTAATTTTACACATAAAAGTAAGCTGCTCTTCACAAGAACCAAAAACCCTGTTGTGACGACTTCATACTGAACCTCCCTGAAGGGCGAGTACAACCACTGTGTGAAGCATCTGATAGAACAGAAACTAAGTGTATAAAGTATAAAGACACCATTTGAGAACTCAGAATCACTCCCGACTACTTACCATGTCTGCTCATTTTCATAGCAGAAATTCAGAGACAAATTCAAAGTTTACACTTAAGGCAGAATCTGCTGTCACACTAACGAGCCACAGCACTGAAACCACTCAGACTGATCTCAGTTCTGCTGGGAGATGCTGAATCCCAGTATTCCTGTAGTGTGGCTGACTGGTGTGAAATTTGGAGACAAATTTGCATAAGTAGTAATACAAGGCCCAACATCCAAACGCTGAGGTCTGGACTCACACTAAATCATCATCAGGTACTTACTGAGATGCAACTGACCTGTCATGCCAGCTGATTGGGTTTTAAGGCTGAAAAGCTGAAATGGATGGGCTACAGACAAAAACAAATACAAATCAGTAAGTGATCTGGGTAGACTTAATACTTTGGCATATCAAATACTTCCAAGTACATTATGTACTTTCACTACCATCATTTTTGACCCATATGTGCAGTATTACTCAAATTTGCAGAGTTCTTTCTCAGATTGCTTTATGCACAGCAATCTCCAACACAGGATTACCCCAATGACAGATGACGATGTCCAGAATATAAAAGCATGAACAGAACAAAACAAAACCACCCAGCAATACAAACCAGCACTGAGGTGAAGACCAATCAAGCGAAGCACTTTTTAAAATCGTGGCAGGTGCTGATTTACTGTCACTGTCACAGCTACAAGACGTTCTAATTATTATTATTTTAGCCATCTGTCAGCAGTGGTCACAAGGAGACACTCGCTTCTTGCTGCAGGAGTGTTCGAGATGTTCTTACACTTGATTTTTACATACACGTGGCAAATGCAGGGAGGAAGAGATCACAAATGAATGAGCACTACACTGCAGGCTCTGTGGTTAACACTATGGTCAAACCTAAAGGTAAATGGCAGAGAAAAACCAGAAGGTCCCAATCTCAAAAAACAAATATGACGATTCAGCTTCACAAAGATGGCACTTAACCCAGAGCTGCTGCTGCTGCTGCTGGCTTTGTTTTGCTTTCCAGCTTCAATGCATTACAGGGAGATGACTGAGATGTGACAGACACCAACATTGTTAAAGCATTCATGCATCTCTGAGTGTTGGTATGTTTGCGTAGGAGAAAAGAGTTAATGAGTCAGGAACGAAACTTAGCTTCTCCTTCATTGTAGACTGGGTGTACTCTAACTTTAAGCACCGTCCTTTAGTTTGCGGTTAACTCCATCATATCAGGGTAACATGCAGCATTTCTGGAACTAGAAGTTGGCCAACATCTTAAGTTTTTGGCTGGAAGAACACAAACTAAAAGTACATTAAATCTGTCTTACACTTCTGTACTGATGTAAAGGATTTTCTTTTGAATTTATAGTAAGATAATGATAGATGGATTAATAAAAAAAAAAAAAGATGATGGCAAACTTTAAATACCTGATGAAATCCTGTCATTGAACAAATCCCTAAGATGTGCAGTAAGAAAACATCAGTACAAACCTTCATGACTCACCTCCACGCACGTCAGGACAAACCAGCATTGGATTTCAAGATGGATTTTATTACAACAGATTGATAAAACATTACAAAGGATGCATACAAGTAGACTTAGGACCAGTAAATATTTAAATCAAACCTGAAAAAAAGAATAAAACTAGAGCCTGATGAGTCATGGACTTTATAGACTACGCAACTGGAACCAGTTTCACCACTGAGACCCTCACCAACCAAGGTTGGGGACGAATGTCCAACAGCATCTAAGCATGCTGTGAGGGCCTCAATCATTCCACCAAAGAAATGAACTAAATAAAATTAAATGCTTACAAGAGAAACTTGCCTTTGTAAGGAGTTGGTACGTTCATGAAACTCCAGCAGCTTCAAAAGAAATATGAATCATTTTAACACACTTCACTTCTATGAACCTGAGTGAAACCTAAGGGGAAAAATATATCCTCACATGTAATTAGTTAACAACATAAAAGTTGTTAAAAACATATGTGGTGTTTGGCTGTTTTCAAATAAAGATGTTACGTTAAATGTCCATGTGTTCTAACAAATATTTGTCTTCACCACCGTTGGTCTTTATGCTCTTTGCTTGCAGCTAGGTTTGAAAAAGCACAAGGGTGATAGAAAGGTGTTAACCTCAAACCTAATGTGGTGGTTGCTTTGCTGCTTCAGTAGCGTCCAGCTGGAGACATGACAGGTGGCCTCATGCCCATGGGAGGGCCTCCCTGGTAAGGGGGCACCATAGGAGGCCCCTGCCCATAAGGAGGCATCCCTCCGGGCATGTAGCCCGGCATGCCCTGAAGAGGAGCGCCATACTGACCTACAGAGAAAAGAAGAGCAGTATGTGTTTACGCACGGTTCAAAAGGACGTTTGATATCACCTGACGTGCAGATTATACATTTATTTTTGAGTGTGGATTACTTTAAAGTATACCTTCATGACCTTGCATCCACATTTGACTAAAATGAACTAGATGGCTTAAAAACTGCAAGTCATTTTAATACATAATTCCCATTTTGTTACATTCCTTTAACTGCATCTCAGAAATATTCCATCCTGGGAATAACTTTTTTAAAACAGCAAGATCAAGTTTTAGAAAATAACCACTTATTTAACTGCTGAGGCTTTAAACCTCAGACACAGGCAGGAAAAACTTTAAATCAAAGGTGAACCAGTCCTTTAAAGTTACCGAGCAAAATAATCTCTTCGGCTAAAATTGTCTACAGACACGAGAACTATCAGCTGGTAGAACCACCAAGTGGGTTTGCTTTTAAAGAGAAGGAAATAGGTTTTGCACACAGCCAAGCATCTTCTCACCGTGTATGGGATGCCTCATGCCTGGCTGCTGTGGTGGCAAGCCCTGCTGTGGGGGCATTATGCCACCTACAGCTGCCACTGGGGGAGCAGCCACGTGGGCCTGACCAGGTCTTGGTGCAAGACGCTGGTAACGAGGCAGCTGGGCCTTCATCTCTTCCTGTTGGCAGGGACAATGCACAAAACAAAACATTCAGACTAAAGAAACTGTGCGATGCCCCTTTACAGCACAAAAAAAATGTTGAGGAACTTTGTACCAACACTGATGTGCCCTGATTTCAGACTGAGGATGTTCAGAATCATCCTTTAACATAATAAAAGAAAAACTAGGATGTACTAAGGATATTAACCAAAAGGCTTCAGCCCAAACATGTTCTGTAAAAACCAAATCTGTGGTCAAATATTGCAGCAGCAATTACCGTCTATTGCTAAATGTACTATTATAAATATGTATCAGTCATTACTTACTGTGAAAAGGGCAAAATAGAAAGCTCAAGCAACTTACCAGTGAGATATCCTCATCAGGGTGGATCAACTTACTAGTTGCACTCGTGGTGGTGAGGGTAGCAGGCTTACTGGTCACTGTGGCTGGGGGTTTGGCCACAGTGCTGCTAGAGGGATTAGAAGAAGAAGTGGAGGAAGAAGAAGAGACAGAGGGCTGGGTGTAGGCAGGGAATGTTGCTTTGGGCGGGTCGGTGGAGGCGGCTGTGCTGAGGGAACTTGAAGCTGCGACTCCGGACACGGTCTGTTGGGCCTGTGCAAAGACACAATATCGGTAACTGGAAATGGTTATAAAAACAACAAAAACACAAAATAGTGCTTTTTCAACTTTGCAACGTGCAAAAAAAGAAAAAAATGACTTCAAACTGATTGAAACGACTACTCCAGTCACATAACATTAACTGATCATTAGATTTAAGGGTAGATTTTTTTTAAAGCACTTAAATTTAACATATTCATGATTTGATCACTGAATTTTAAAGACAGTATTACAACAGCTTAAATGTACTTTGTTTTCATTGGAACAAAACTGTTCCACCATTCTCTCTCAACCACAGTGCAAATTTAGCATTACAAGGCATAAATCTATTAATCGTCTAAACATCGGAGACAGGAAGAACTCGGGTTATGAAAAACAAACAAAAAATAAACTTTCAAAACTTGTTAAGTACTGATTGAATCATGTTTCTGAAGTTAAGAGAGGGTGAAAGATTCTATGTGGAGTCCAACTAAATCCCATCTTTGGCTTCATTTTTAATTGAACAAAGCGCATGCACATCAATAAAGCTCACAGACAAAACAGGTCAGTTCAAGGAAAGCCATCCTCTGACGCCAACATAATGGCCAGCATGGTTGTTTTAGCGCACAAGAAGGCGTACAAAGCAAAAACAGTTAGTATCCAGCTATTTACGTTTGCAATTTCAGAATTTACAGGCAGTGTTAATAAATATGCATCATGCAGCTGCCACAGTCCACATCAGAGTCCTGTCTGTGAGCATACTTGTAGCATGTTAGGAAAGGGAGGCTGGGGAGAGGCAGACTGAGTGTCTGCAGATGGAGAGGAGACGGCTGCTGTGCTGCTGTGAACACCAGAGCCCATCTGCAGCATGGTGGAAAGGAGATCAAAGCGTTGGCATGTAATACGTCTACAAGTTTTTTTTCTACATCTGATTATGAGAATTAGGTTTACAACATACCTTGTATGAGGTTAGAAAAGGGGAATGACAAGTCAGAAATTGAAAGAAAAGTAAAGCAAAGGTTTTTCTTGCAAACATGATGAATATTACCAGCGTTATAAGAATGTTTTTCTAAGCTGCATTTCATTTCTCTCTTTCCTGGCCACTTGTTTATGTAATGATTAGAAATAAGTCAGAAATGCACTGACTAAGGAGGAACAAAGTAAGTAAAAAGTAACAAAAGTAATACTCTCGCCTTAAAAAAATGCTTTTTTTCTTAAAACTCTAATTTCATTGTACAGCTGTATAATGACAATAAATGCTATTCTATTCTAAATGATACGGGGACGACTCGTTCTTGTATGTAGTCATCAGTGGGGGGAGGGAGCAAACATTTTGAATCAGGAAAAACCCTGATGGGTCCATATCAATTAATTCCTTATATAAAACCTTACTGATGTTTTACTGCAGAATAGGTGAACTAAAGACTAAAAACAGAAGAGCTTACAAAATTTTTTATACATCTTTGCAGCAAATACCCAAGAAATCACTGTATGTTACATGATGCCCACCTGTGCTGCACTGGGGAAGAGAGGTTTGGAGACAGCGGGCTGAACTGCTGGTACTGCTGGTCGAGTGACTGCAGGGGCTGGGGCCATGTGGGGCATTCCAGGCCTTGGAGCCATGTGAGGTGGAACTGCTGGCGGATGAACAGGACACAGTCAACAGTCTACCAACATCATATTTGTACAATTTAAAGAAAATAAAAACAATTGGGCATGGCTAATACATATATTTTTTAAAAATACATTTAGACATCTTTCACACATGAAGGTTAGTGTGTTTGAGTTCTTTGGGCAATATATATTCTATGGGAAAGAAGCGATACGAAAAAAGATGTTAACTTTTGATAACTTGTTTCTTAAAAGCAATTACAACTCACCCGGTGGTATACCTGGCATCATTGGGGGCATCATCCCCCCCATTGGCATCATACTGCAAAAGCAGAAAGAACACAGAATTTGAGAGACTGGGAGACTGGGAACTAAAGTAAAAATGCATTTCAGTTAGTCCCATTACACACATGTAGACCCTTGATGTACGATTACATGATCCAGACAGACAAGACACTGCATAGTAAAGTTACCATTAAACCCAAAGTTAGTAAATGAATTACCCAGGTGGCATTCCATGCATTGCAGGAGGCATGCCGTGCATCATGGGAGGAACACCGGGCATCATAGGAGGCATTCCTGTAACAATGGGTTAGAGAGGATATGTTCTGTTTAGCACCAACTCATCGCACAAACAATTACACATATTTGTGGCAAAACACTGAAGCCATTACAAGTGCATTAAAGGCAGAGCCATACAGCTTCTAGTGGGTTAGTGCTCTCTGGTGGACAAACTATGTAATGCTACTAATATATATTGAGGTGGATCTGTTGGTTACACACAAGGCATGTCAAACTAGACCAATTACTTGAGATTGTAAATGCATCCAGTGAAGCATCCAGCAGTAAAACAAACAGCTTTGTCAAAGAAATCGATTTCCTGCAATATCCCCTCAAATGGCACTGTGATTCGGTAGCAATCCATCTGAATGATCCAACATGTTTACATTAATGATCAAGATTTTAAAAAAAAGAAAAAAAAAGCTGTAAACTTACAACTTTTAGGTTCTTATGAATTCCTGTTTGAGACAATTAAGATTATTCACCTTTCATTTTGTAAAGAATCAAGTCAATGTGATGCCACAAGTCACTAGAGTCTAACTCGTAGTGCTGCTCAATTCTAGGAAAAACAAAATTAAAATGATGATTTTGGGGGGGAAAAACCCCAGTGGATTTACTTTACTACTGAAAAATGAATAAACGTGTTCTTTTTAATTTAATAGAGTTCCTTGAATTTTAATTATAATTCAACTGAAAAAATTCTTTATAACTAAATGTAAACTGAACTAGCAAGGAGTGAATTTAAACTTCTACTCGTTTGCAAAAGGAAAAGGATGTGCTAAATGGTAACAGGAGAATTATTGCAAAATGTAGCATGATAATTGTTTTCTCTCAGCTAGAAGGCAAAATTGAAACTGAAATTAAAATCTGACAAAGTCCCTTTCACAGATGCAGTTGTTCCCAGCTTCCCAGCCTTGCCTTGATATCCTGCAGGAGGAATCACTGGTGCACCCGCCACAGGAGGGATCCCAGGTTGTGCCATTGGAGCACCATAGCCTGCCTGGGGCTGGACTGCAGCGACCTGGGGAACTGACGGTCCGGCTTCATCATCATCAGACTCGTCAGAGTCATCCTGATTGTTTGACTTCTTCTTTTGACTCTCTGAAAACAGAAAGGGGATCATGATGCCTAAGAAAAATGCTATTGTAAATGCGACTCATCCCATCACACTACATGAGCTCATGCCTCACATTAATGCGATTATGCAACTCTAAACTATGAAAACTTAATTTAATAAAACAAGCTTTAATCAACAGAACTACAATTTTTTCTGGAGCTTGACAAAAAGGTGACTGGACTTCTTTACATTTCTTGAAGGTGTTCCAGCTGTCATCCAAATAGGCTTTGGAGACTTCAAGAAGCTTAAATATGTCCAGTCACCTTTTTTCAAAAATGACTGAGAACCTACACAAACGACAATACTTGCATGAAGGTGAACACACCTTGTGATTTCTGTTCTAATGTTCGCCTTCGTTCCTGCATATCTTTCTCCGGAATTCCCTCCATGCCATAGATTTCCAGCTCGATGTCTGTTCGTCCAGGAATTGCATTTGGTACACTGTCAATTGTCTCTTTGTGGACCTGAAAAATATGCAAAGTGAGGAAAAAATTTTTGAACAAGTACATTTCCTATAACTAATAGGCATTTTTAACCAAGATCTAACATATATTAAGGGATAAATACCCATACCTGCATGCAATGAATAGCCAAGCCAGGGCCAGTGTACAACTTCTTGTGGCAAATATGGCATTTAAAATGCTTTGCCTTCTGATGCTGAATGAGGATCTTTTCATCGTCAAAGTCCCGATTACAATACCTAGAGGCTTAAGTTAAGGACTGTCCAGTAACACTGTAGATTAAAATTCAGTTCCCACACAAGCCGTCAAAATAACATAAGAACTGCTTAAAATAAACAACACTCTCAATAACTTAAGAAGCGTAAATCGCCCGGTTACGCAAGTCTAACGACGGATCAGCCTAAAGACTGAATGATAAACGAAGCTAGCTGCTAACGGAGCAGCTAACACCTAAAGGTACCATTCATGACGTTAAAGGAGCACCACGAACTCAAAACTCAAACTAAAAAAAGAAAATACACTCGCTGTCAAGTATTTTACGCTTTTCACACATTTGCATAAAAATCTACCCGCAGAATTGTTAAGACTGTGAGGCCCAGTCGCTGAGCTAACGTAAGCGTTAAGGCCACAACAGGCTAGTTTAGGCCTTCCCTTTGTCGAGCTAACATGTAGCCCTTGGTCTTCCCACGACGACGGTATTTTGTTATCCACGCAAAAAGGATACCAGCACCAAGGCTTCATCTGCTTCTTCTTTTTTCGCCCCATTTTATGGAATACTGAAGAGGAGGTCTCACAACGCTAAACACTTGTTTTATTATCTGTTTGAAAACAGCATGCTGTAATCCCGTGACAAGGCCGAAAATGGCGCTTCGATAGAGGAAGTTGTAACCAACGCTGTAATCTCGCGCTAATAAGCGTCATAGACACGCCCCTAGTTTCAGGAAAAGAAGCATCACCAGGTGACTGCGGCTGGGTGGATAATATCCAGTGTGTGCCAAAAAATGATTGCTGTTGGTATTTTAAACAGTTTTAAATGTTTGTTTTTTTTACCTACAACCTATGGACCACGTGTCAGACACATCTCTCATCATATTATGTCATTTTGAGCGAGAAATTACAGTCCTGTCACGAGGTAGAAGCTGCAATCACTTTTTAGTAAAGTGATTTTTGTATTTTCCTTATTTAAATGGGTATAAAGTGGCACTGACTTTAACAATGATTTTCCAGAGAGATCTCGCCAAGACGGCAGCAGAAATAGCAACAAATATAACATCACAGTACTAAGTGGCCACAAAGGACTGAATTGATCATTATGTATGTACAAATAAGACACAGTCATGAAGATACTTGCAAAACAGGTCTTTTACTAATTAAAATCAACAAAAGTCCAGCTTTATGGCAATTGTTGCTTAAGTCATTCCAGTTGCCTAACTAACGAAATGTGGGAACAGTTAGCTTCATAACAATGAAAGCACATTTTATTAAAATTGCTAGGTTAGATAACGTTGTTTCGTGCTCATGGGTAAAACATTCATGTCTTAACTAATCAAAGTCATGATGAAACAAGAACAGCAGCAGATTTGGGCTGATAATCAGAGGTGACTTTTTTGGGACTTTACCTACAGGAAGTGATTTATTTCTTTGAAAATTTGATTTAAAAAACAACATTAACAGCACAGGCTGTTGGCTATAAATTGCCAATACTACCCAGTCATATGTAAAGTGCTAATGGCAATATGTGACCCACTTGCCACTGGTACGCAAACTTTAATACAAGAGCAGTGACACTCCTGGCTGGTATATTACTCCTGGCTGGCCATGCAGCTGGATGGCGTAGTGGTAGGATGCCCATCTTTGGAGCATTTTAAATATATATACATATTTAAATATATATACACTGAATTTTTGTTATTAGTGCGTCCCACCTGCAGTACCTTTGTGCCCCATGGCCACACTTTGGCAAACACTGCTCTATAGTGAAAAGGGTTAGGGTAAAAAAAACTAATTTATCTTCAGGATCATGTTCACTTCACAGTAAGCCAGACAGGCAAATATCAGTGCCTTTTGGCATTAAGTTGTTGTGATAGCAGCTGTATTTGTTGATGAGAGGATGAGGGTTTTAGGAGTGAATTAAAATATCTTTTCTGTCTTTTTGCTTTTCTTTCTTTTCTGTGACCTCTCTGCTCATTCTTCCGTTTCCTTCTTTCCCCTTTCTTTCCCCCTTTCCATTCTCATTGTTTTGCTCTTTGTCCAATTTTTTTCTTACTTTCTTAATGCTTTCTTATCCTCTCCTTTTGTTTTCTTCCTGCATCTTTAGCCTCCTTCTTTGCTTTGCGCCCTTCCTTGTTCATCTTGGCTTTACCTTTGTAAATTTACAAGTTAAGCTCCTAAAAACGACAGAGAATTAATTTTCTTTACAGTCTGAAAAGAAAATGCAACTCAGACTTTAGTTCAGCATTTTTGCATGGCTCACAAGCCTGATCTCCTCCAGCTTTCTCACCATGTTGACAAACTCCTCTCCCTTGGAGAGCCACTTCTCCTTATTGTCTCTTCTCTGTTTCTGCAGCTCCTTTTTTTTAAATTTTGATGTCTCCTTTGCTGCCAGCTCAGATCTGAGACAGTCCTTCTAAATGTTTTTGGCATTCTCTCTTGCGGAGATAGTTTGGTCTTAATTGTTTTCGGCTTGGCCAGATTTTCTTCTACATCATTTAAAGTTTGATAATTCAGTCTCATAGCTTTACCGCAGTGCTCCCACAGAGTTTTAAACTCGACAGTCACCTCCTCCTGCCAGCTCCGCATTGTGTTCAGTGGCAGTTTTGTCGAAGCAAAGCATCACCTCATTGGCTTGTTTGCACTCTGCCTCTTGGTGTTTTTTGACCTTCTCACGCTCAGTTTGCTGGATGCACAGATTTTCTTTTAAGGGCCAAGCTTATGTCTCCTTTGCTTTCAGTTTTCTGTCTGTCTCCTTGCACATGGTGTCAAACTGTTTTTTAACTGCTTTACAAAGCTGTCCAAGTCCTGTCTGGCCATTAAAAGTGTTGACACTTTCCTGAGCTCCTTTCCAGCAAACACCTCCCTGCACACCAGCAGTTTTTTTTCTCTCCTGTCAGCTTCTTGTTTTCCCTTTTTGAAGTTCAAAAGGGTTTTGCAGCAGGATGTGCAGCATTTTGCTGGGGCATGTGCATGCTGGTGTGCCCATTCCTTACTAGGCTGTAATAATTAAAAAGTCAAATACATTTTCACAGTTGAATGAAATGTAACTATTTATATGTACTGTTAAATAACAGTCTGATGAGACCTAAAATATTAAATATGAATGAATATGAACTTTTGCACAGAGTCAGTGGTGTTAAATAACACACGTGGGTTATGACTGTTGGAGGAAACTATTGCAAAATATTCCCTTTCACAATTCAACACAGTTACTCAACAGTGGCTTCAATGCATCCGGCGGCTGCGTCAGACACGAAATTCCCTCCGAGTGATCCTGTAAGATCACATTCGCGAGTAATGGACAGATGTATCTGTGACCATCACAGTCCAATCCCAGCTGTTCCCAGCATAAATCCTCATGCCATGGAAGCTGCAGTAATGCTGAGAGCTGAAGTAGAAGTGAGTTCATCTTTAACACTAATTATTTTGTCCACTAGATGGAGATGGTGTTTCACCATGTCATTTCCCGCTGTGAAAATTTTGTGAAAAGCCATGACAGAATAGAAATATGTGCACTGTATATGTTTTGGATCTTTATGGGTTTACGTTGGGCATTGTGCATTAAGTGTTTTACTACAGTAATACTAGGGACGGTTTGATGTACTCCACCTGCACCACCATACCTATGATGCTTATGGTCTATTGCAATTTACAGTCAAATACAGACATTTGAGAGGTTTAGTTACTATTAGGTCAACTCAAATATAGTAAAACGTGATGTGTTAAATTATCTGGTATTTAAAAATCAAATCAAGACTACAATATTATAGTCATATTTTTATCACTCATCATGAGTACTTTGTATGTAGTTTGTACCTGTCTTTAAGTGTAGTTTGTACTTGTCTCTGCATACACCTTCATATTTAAACGAGGACAAATTAGTAAGAAGTGCTTCTCTCAGCAGGCAGCATAAATGTTGAGATGTTACAAATGCCTCCAGGCAGATTTTCCTTTCCTGTGGCATCTCCTTTTCATCATCAAGGTGAATGATTACCTCCGAAAGGAAAGATTTATGAACGGGAAACGCAACTGAGGCGGCTTTCCTTGGCTGCATAATGAATTTTTCATTGTAGGCCTTCAAAACTGCTACTCCATGGTTGTACTGGCTAGACAGAGAAGATGTTCAGTGACAGCTTAAGGGTTCCCTTCTCTGAATGAATTATGGCTGATTCTTGTATTTTCACACTTTTCATTGATCACTCTGACATCTGCTTTTTCCCTCCCTAAACGGCTCTCACCCCAGCTCTCCACTCTGAAGCCTTATAATCGCTCCCTCCAACCTTTAGATTTACACTTTATAGGTAATCCTGTTTCAAAGCTGCTTAGTTTGAGCATTTTTTTCTTTGATAGTGAACATCTCCCGTCTTTCCCCAACACTGAATTAAACTACATTAAAAAAAAAGAAGTAAAATTCGCTCATATGATGAGTATATATATATGAATATATGTATATTTCTGACCCTAAATAAATAAATTTGAATGTGTGCACCCAATTCTTTTTTTTTTTTTTAAAGTTTTTGAAGATGTATGCTGTACAATCATTCCTGGAAAAAGAACAAAGAACTCATTAAAAGCCCCAAATTACCATGATGAGTTCATGCCCATTATGACTATGACTGCAAATTATAAACAACTGCAATGATTTGCTAATCATTTAAACCCCATATTTGAATACAACATAACAAATAATATTGACACACACATTTATTGTTTTTTAAATTCATTACTCGTTTTGAATTTGATGCTGGCAAAATGTTTGCAGAACAAATAAACAAAAAAAGCCAAAATGTCATGTTTACCAATTTGTTGCATCAGTGCTTCTTT
The DNA here is from genome assembly GCA_015052665.1 of Apistogramma diplotaenia. Lineage (NCBI taxonomy): Eukaryota > Metazoa > Chordata > Actinopteri > Cichliformes > Cichlidae > Apistogramma > Apistogramma diplotaenia. The sequence goes on along the minus strand of VOQJ01034486.1, from coordinate 8,683 downwards.
TAACACACTCTGTAAGTGTTTGGAAAATGAGAAGACCGCTCGCTGCAGTTTTGAATGCCAAATGTTTCCCCTTCCATGTATAATATAGGAAGTCAGCTGCTAAACACTTCAGGGGCTCCTTTGATGTAATTTTTATTTCATAATGTGTGCAGAGAAGCGCCTCTTCATTAGTTCACGAAACAGCATAGATTTGCATATGGATAATTTATGCACATTGCACAGATAAATGGCTACATACATGCATATTGAAAGATTGAGGATACAGTGTTTTATTGATTGTTTTCTTCTTGTGTGTTTCATTTTGCCAGCCTCCCAGAGTATTGTTTGTTTATGCCAAATAAAAGATGTGATTTAAATTGATCTCTCTCTAAAGTGACTTATAATAAAGATAGAAGCTAATGAGTGCAACAGCAGAGCATTTTACTTGTATTTCCTTCCACAGGTCATCAAGCCAAAAAAAAAAAAAAATCCCAGAAGGCCCAGGCACCTTTTAAATTTTTTTTGTGGTAAAACAAATAATTAAGATG
>VOQJ01034484.1:18976-41820 GCA_015052665.1 Apistogramma diplotaenia | reverse complement strand
AACATGTGTGAGTGCGTGTGTGGGGGAATGGGGGGGCCGCTGATTGGTGCTTTTTTTTTTTTGGGTTGGAAAATGATTTTCTGTACTGGAGTGGGTTTTCGTTATCCTTTGTCTTCCCACACGCGCATGCTCGTTAGGTTAATTGGTTATTCTAAGAATTTTTCTTTTTACTGACCTGTCCAGGGGCAAGCACTGCTCCACTGTTTGGATAACAGGATGGGAAGAGGATTCATAGAAACTAATATTTTTGTTTTAGGACCTTACAACACTTGAGTTCTTATATTTAGCCTTAAGTGCTTTTATTGCTGAAACCAAACTACAGCCAAGAGTCTTAATCTAAACCCTGTCATCTGATAGGAGGCTATCTACAGTATCACTATGGGTGGTGGTAGTATCAGTCATTAATTTAAGTAACTTCTGCATGTATGAAGGAGAGTTTGTGAGGGCATTGTGTAAGTTACAGTGTAGTTTTAATAGCACTTAAATGATTGCGTGTGCCTGTGTATGGGGTGACAGACTCACATCAGTGAATGGAAACTTCATATTTCTGAATCCTTGTTGCAACATTATGTTTTTTTTTTTTCTGTGTGTATTTCCTCTTGTGTTTTTACTTCAGGGGGGAAAAATAAACTTATTCAGAAACAAATTATTAAACAATGGTGTGAAAAACATCTCAGAGAGAGAGAAAAAAAACAAAAAACAACCCACAGTTGTCATATCTTGTAAATCTGTTCACAAGCTTCGCCCACGCAAAGAATCTTACTGGAGCACCATGGCTCAAGTATCTGGCAGTAAAACATGATGGGTACAGAATAAGTGTCAAGGACAGAGGTCAAACGGAGAGCCAACAGGAGCAGGATGGTGCCCCGCTAAATAGCTAATCTCACTCTGTGACTGTAACTGTTGCTTGGATACTGTATGATTCTAATTAACAGTTTTGTGTTTTTGCAGGCTCTCCTGTTATCCTCAGTCTCTCACACTAGCGATGCTATTACAGCTTATGAGCCACATTCGTTGTTGTGATGAATGCTAAACTAAAGATAAATTTCTCAAATAACTGCAGAAATTGGAAGGAACAAGCGTGTGCTATCTGGGAGATAGCAGATCAGCTTGTGGGTGGATCTGGCTTTAAGGTTTACGGACCAATAACCTCTGTAGATACCCCTCTCCAGCTCATTATTTTTCATAATATAACAGCCCACGATTATATAAAATCTCCACCGTGCATCATTTCACCATTTATTTATTTTTTTTGAAAACAATAAAACTTCTTTATATTTTCTGTAAGCTTGAAAATTACCCCTGGGACCTGTGCTCTTTTAGCGATTAGGATAGCTGAACTCTCACAGAGTCTGCTCTTTGAATTAAGTCCCCCTCCCTTTTTCAGCAGGCCTCTCACTAGGCTGATCTTGCAGGCTAATTGGCCTCAGGGTTGATGTGCAGTGTTTACCAGCGTTCCTCTGGGAGCTGGATGAACCGGCAGAGGGGAAGGGTTGCTGCGGCTCCCCTACTGTCAATGCCAGCTCAAGGCATGTACCGCTAGTCCTTATAACTGTCCCCCGCAGCGAGTGGCCAGGAACCAAACTTCAGCTTCATGATAAACTAAAAATTACTGAGTTTGTCTTAGGTGAACTGAACAATACAGTTGTGGAAAGTAGAAGAAACCAATCGAAATATTGAGCCACGACTGCAGATGTGACTTAGAAATGTGACTTTTTAGAGCAAAATGACAGTTCAGAAATGTTTTTAATCATAATTGATGATTAGCGAAGCAATAATCACAGAGGCCCATTTCAGCAACCATTACATTGTGTTGTAGTGGCACATTGTGCTACCATATCCAAGTTTATCATGCTAAGAGGATCATTTTTAAAAAATCCAATTTTGTGCGCTGATTAAAAAAGCATGAAAATTGACATTTGGACATTTGGAGCATAACTCTTTCTGGGTTTGACTATTGTGCCAGAATATCTGAAAGAAATAAAGAGGAGGCGGTGAGTGCTCTTGGTCTAGGAACTGAAGGCCATTCCACAAAAAAAGCTAAAAAAAAAAAAAAAAAAACAAAAGAAGGGAAAGGAAAGAAAATTTCATGGAGCTGTGTGTACTAGTACCACAAACAGTTTTCACACATGTACAGAAGCCTTAACTTTTCTAGACACCCCTGCAGAGCTGTGTGTGAGAATACAAACTGGCTTTTTAACCTGACAGCTCCCCAGTAAAAACCTGGAGTGATGTTGGGCTGCACCGATGTGCAAATAGCTAATAGTGAGGTACATTCACCTACAGTAGCTGCTGAAAGCTTGGGCACACTTAATTTTATATATATATATACACACACTGGTGGGCGTCATGGTAACTGGCACTTGCGTGGCATATCCAAGCAGCTCCCTCACTTTAATTTCACTGATTATTGCAGTAATTTGAACAATTTCCTGCTGTGTGCTAAACATATGGAACAATGCAATTGGAGTTCATGTGTCAAAAGAAAGAGAAGCGAGAGGAAGCAGACAGCAAGCACAAAGTTTCAGAAACAGATGCTGCAAAGGTTCTCATCTGGCAGCTGTACTGAGCAACAGAGTGAAAATACGAACAAGCCCACAAAGTCTGATGCTGCAAACACACGACGGGCCGATTGGGTCACTCAGCTCACACGAACAATTAGACTTTAACACGATAAACTTGCATCAGGTGTGTGTTTGTGCTACTGGGACACATCAGTGATGGCTGCTGGAAAAGGACTGGTAGCACTTTCTGCTCCAGCTCGGTGATGACGTAGTGGGATGACAAGGTGGAAACAAGAATGTAATAATATGGAAAATATTACCACTTAATCACTGAAGTTATTTCTAAGTAATAATCAGATAACATCATGTATCAATATTACATTGGCATTTATGTTGTTTGGTAATAAATGACCAAATTTTGTGGTAATAATGCGGCTATGAATGGATGATTATTAATTAATAACAGTATTATTATAATAGATTGGGAACAATAAAATGGTAACATCTGTGCAATAGGATTTTTCATATTACTAAAGGTTGATTCTTTAGCATATTAAGGTATTATTTCCATATTCTAATCCTCCCTCCACTGTCCACAGCATTCTTCTTTGTTTGAAGGTAACAATGTGAATATTATGTTTAATTATGTGGCCAGGAATCACTCACTCACTAATTACTGCATTAATGGCAGTTCTTTGGTCTATAATGTGAGATATACACTCAGTACACTCAACAGCCACTTCATTAGGTACACCTGTTCAGCTGCTTGTTGATGCAATCACATGGCAACAGCTCAATGCATTTGGGCATGTAGATATGGACAAGGCAACCTGCTGAAGTTCAAACAGAACCTCAGAACGGGGAAGAAAAGTGATTTAAATCTCTTTGAATGTTGCATAGTTCTTGGTCCCAGACTAGTTAGTCTGAGCAGTTCAGAATTTCCCCACACAATCATCTTCAGGGTTTTGGCCTAAAACAGAGAAAGCATCCAGTAGAGCGGCAGTTCTCTGGGCAAAATGCCTTGTTGATGCAAGAGGTCAGAGGTTAATTCCCAGATTGCTTAGAGCTGCACACACTAGCTCAAATATTCAGTTGTTACAACCAAGGTATGCAGAAAAGCATCTCTGGATGCACAACACGTCAAACCTTGAAGCAGATGGTCTACAGCAAAACAAGAGCACACCGGGTGTCACACCTGTCAGCTGAGAACAGGAAACCGAGGCTACGGTTATATACAGACTGGAAGAATGTTGCCTGGTCTGATGAGTCTCAATTTCTGCTGCAGCATTCAGATTGTAGGGTCAGAATTTGGTTTATGGATCCATCCTAATTTGTACCAACGCTTCAGGCTGCTGCTGGTGACATAATGGTGTGGGAAATATTTTTGGGCCCCTCAGTATTAACTGAGCACCACTGAAACACCAAAGCCTACCTTTAGTACTGCTGATTGCCATTTTCATCCATTTGATCACCCTGTGCCCATCTTCTGCTGCCTGCTTTCACTGGGCGAACACACCATGCCCCAAAGCTCATCATCTTAAACTGGTTTCTTGAACATGACAGTGAGTTCAGTGTACTCAGATGGCCTCGACAGTCACCAGAGCACATTCGGGACGGGGTGGAACAGGAGATTCACATCATGCATGCGCAGCAGAAAAATCTGCACCAACTGTCTGATGCTATCATGTCAGTATGGACCAGAATCTCTCTCTCCAGCACCTTGTTGAGTCTGTGCTCTGAAGAATTAAGGCAACCTGTTACAATCAAAGTGCACGTAATAAAGTCTCCAGCGAGTGTATGTTATGAAGGAATCTAATCAAAAAGAAGTGTCAAAACATAAACGTGGTTAGATAATGAAAGCCGTTTTACAATGCAGGGGGGAAAAGTTACAAAAATCGATGCAAAAGGTAATGTATTCCAGGGTATTTGTGGTAAATGCAGTATCTGGCATTTGAAGCAAACTAAACAGCTGTAAAAGTCAGTGAGTTGTGATTATTTTGCCTACGGTCACGGAGGTCAGGACGGGCTTTTAGCGACCCGACTGGAAACACCACATGTGCCGGGAGACGGCTAATTGGTCAGCGGTGACCTTTTAAGATAAAATACTGGTAAAATGCTGTTAAAATGATACACATACAGCACTGCCTACTTAAGCAGAGCAGAGTTAAATAAAAATTCAAAGTTAAACCTAACTGACATGCTACAATAGTTTCTCCTCTCCCTCATCTCCCCCACAGCCACAACCCCCCACCCCCCCCATCATTGTCAGACTGCATCTTGCTTTTATTACAAGCTTTAGTGGGGAAAATGTATTTTTTTCCACTCTATGGGCACAGAGCATGTATTTAAATTTCAAAACAATATGCTCATTTCACAAAATTTCAGTGGAACAGACTCCAATTAAAACTAATGTATTCCGATCAATGTATTCTGTTTATTTGTATTTAACTCCTGAGGAAACGAGGCTCATCTGTAGCATTACGCTTCTGGCTTCAAGGAGCCTGTGAGTGCAGCTACACTGTTAGCGCTTATGAACGGGGCACAGCGACGGAGAGCTCGTGCCTTTAAAAATGCTTTCGAATCGCCCTTTCTGTAAATCAAACAGACACTCTTGCTTTCAAATGGGCATTTGTTTCAATTATCCAGGTAGAGCGAGAGGCTGTGCGACTCGGTGCTGGTCTTGAATCTTTTCTGATTGGATGGGAAGCCAGATGGGAAGCATAGCAGAGAGAGAGAGAGTCATGGCATTCACAGGGGGCTGAGACAAATCAATTACTAATAAATGCCATGTGCACCAAAAGAATGCAAATGCTTATCAGTAGATTTGGACTCGGCTGAAGCAGCACAGCTTGAGTTTCACTGACCATTTGTGGAGAAAATCTGAACAATACCAACAGCTCTTGTTTTTGCTTTTCAGGTTTTATGTTTCAGGTTCTATTTTATGCACTGAACAGGAGTGGCCCTCCAACCTCATTCTATTCTGACGCTGTAAAATAGGCTGCTGGGTCTGCTGTCGAATCGGTCAGTTCATCGATGAAATCCCTCAGAAACAGAACTAAATTTCCAGTAAGGTCTCAGTTATGCTTCTCTTGCACGGCACCAACACCAAATCCTTAACTGGAGATCCACCCTGATTTAATTGAAGTCAAAAGAGCAGGCTTTGGCTGAATAACACCCCAAACCTCTGCCTCAGCATGCTGAATTTTTAGCCTTTCTTTCCTTGTTTATGTGACAAGTGAGTCCACTTTCTTGTTGCTAATACCCAATTAGGGAGATGATTATTGATTGAGGTGTTGAAAGTTGACCGCTAATCTCCCTTCTCTGGGGGATGAGGCGATCAATAGGTGAGTGTAATGAGCAACCTGGCTTCTCGATGCTAATAAACAGAATTAGATTCAGACTGAATACATATTTGTAAAACAATGGATTGGGGATTTGATGTGCACTTTTTTTCTTTTTTTTTTTAAATTGAACTGACATACTAGGCAAGTGCACATGAAAAAGCGAGCCGTTTTTGTCAGCACACAACACACACACAACACACACACGATTGTATCTTTGCTTTTAGTGATGCTAATCTCTGCAAAGCGCACTCATTTGTGTCAAAAGCCATTTCAGGACCCCCTGTTTTGCTGTTTAAAAATGTGCGACATATCCATGAAGCCACCTCTGAAGTTCCAGCCCTGCACTTGTATTTTAATTTTTCGAACCCTTGGGTGCTTATAAACAAACAGTGATTAAGAGTGAAGGTAAGCTAATGCCACCAATTGCTACTGAGCAGCGTGATTGTGGTTAATTACTTCCAGAAGGCAATTTTCTCCTCCTTACACTTTGTTTCACCAACTTTGGTATGATGAAAGTAGCTCATGAATGAGTGACTGCAGCTGACCCATTCAAGGGCAGCTAAACAATCAAAATATAGAGCAATCGAGGAACCATTATGGTAACAAGGAATGTGTTTTTCAAGGACGATGCAATTGTACTTGACATACAGGTCCTGCACTGTTCTTGCCGTGATTAGAGGTAATACCTCAGCGAGGCATCTTTTTTTTTGTTTTCCACTTGCCATCTTGCCATTGTGTCTTCATGCCACGTTCCTCCACTGTCCTGTGAAATGCACTTTATGTACAACCCACCCGTTTTAGTGTAGAGAAAATGTCATGTTGCCTCCTGGTTGTCACTTTCCTCTGAAAAGGATGCTACACTGTGCCATGATGCATTCTCTGTGGGCCATGTTCTGTTTTCAGAAACCATATTAAAATGCAGGGGAACTTTAGGAAATATGACACATACCCAAGCACATTAAGGCTGAGACTTTTGAGATTCCAGATATAATGTAAAATAAGATTTTGTGGCAGTGGCAAATATACGGCCTGTCTGCATGGTATAGAAAATAAAGCCACGGGGGTTTCAGCTTATATTTGGTCTATGCTAAGTTTCAAACATGTTGTTTTAAAGCGAATATTTTACAGTTATAACTAAAACTGCTGCCTTTCATTATAAATATTACCTGCAGCTCATCTCAGTGACTTTAAGCTCACTGATTTCTTTGAGCATTGTTTATTCTCACAACTGTCAAAGTGGTTTTAATACAGAAGACTGTTGTCACGGCTCAAAGCACACACACCACGACACTGCGCCACCGATAACGCCATCTGATGGACATTTGAAGCATTTCATGTAGCAGCAAATGTGCGCTTCTGTGCAAAACGCAACTGAAATATGTGCAAACAGTTTGCACAATCCAAACCACCTTTATTTTGATGTGACCACGTTTGTTCTTCAGCACAGCCTGAACTTTCTTTTGCAGCTTTCTTGTATGTGTCTCCGGGAACAGTTCTCCGGGCTTCTTGAAGGACATCCAAAGCTCTTCTCTGGGTGATGGCTGCTTTTTGCTCTGTTCCCTGACAAGATGATCCCACACTGCTTCAGTGATGTTGAGATCTGGGCTCTGGGGAGATAAATCCATGACGGATGGTGTCCCGCTGTGCGTTTTTCTAACCAGGTGGTTTTACTGCGTTGACAGTGGATCAGACTTTTCTGTGTTCATAATTCCTTTAGTTTTGACAACATCACTGTGTTTTACAGATGACTGTAGACACTCACCGTTGTACCATTCTCCTGACCTCCTACATACATGCTGATGAACCAAAAACGATGCCGTCATGTCTGCATGTGACCCATTGCCACTGATTTTCATTCACTTCTTGTTAGAGGTGGCAAAAGTACTGACATTATGTACTTAAGTAGAAGTGCAAGTACTTGTGTTAAAAACGACTCTAGTAAAAGTTGAAGTACTGGTTTAACTTCTTTACTCAAGTAAAAGTAATAAAGTACCGGCTCTAAAATGTACTCAAAGTAAGAAAGTAAAAGTAGCTCTTTGTCCTCTTTCTTCATCTCTGCTCTTTCTTTTCTCTCCCTGAAACACAGCAGCTGCTCTTTAAGCTAGCAGACGCACTGTGTGGCAAACTGCAGACACTTTTCGTGCTTTACATTTTCTATCACTCATTTTTCTCAACTTTACAGAGAGCTCCGAGCGAGCTTTGCAGGAGCCCCTCCCGCTACGGTGTGGTGTGTCTGTTCCCCCCCCCTCCCTGTGTAATCGACATCCGCTAAAAACAACGCTAACCGGAAATGCTAACTTTCCTCAGACGTGTTAAAGCTGAAGTAATGAGTCTGTTTTCAAAATGTAAGAAGTAGAAAGTACTGATATTTGTGTAAAAATGTAGGGAGTAAAAGTAAAAAGTAGTCAGAAAAATAAATACAGATACCTGAAAAATCGACTTAAGTACAGTAACAAAGTATTTGTACTTGGTTACTTCCCACCTCTGGTTCTTGTGTCATTTGGCATAACTCAGCCTTTCCTCCCGATTTCCCTTCCATATGAATGACTTCTCGACAGCCACCCTTCCATTGAGACAGTTTCTGATAAGACACGAAGTGAACAGTTGATGGATCACCTGAAGGGCCAGATGCATCTCTCACAACACTTAAGGACACGACTTTCAGATTCTGTTTTTCTGCTGTACATAGTTTTTCAGACGCGCCACATCTTCTCTTACCCTCTACTTGTCCAATTTCCTTACATTATTTTAAGGACACACTGCATACCATGCCAACTTTTCAGTTAATAGCTCTTTAGGAATCACCTTGTTGGTACAAAAATACAATTTTATGCCTGTCAAACTCTGTTATCTTTGGGATTTTTCAAAGATTCAGATAAAGAAATGGGGACAGATGATCTGTTTTTGTGACAGGCTGCTAGCAGCAAAGTGCCTTAAGATGAAGCACTGGTTCACCCCTTGGGACAGGTGCCTTTTTTATGCTTGAATGAGTCAAAGGTCATGACTCATACGTCACAGGTCATGATTCATTCAAACAAAAACAAACAAACAAACGACTGGATTGAAAATAAGGAAAAAGGCAACCAATGCCCAAAGAAGAACCTGCAAAGACCTTCAGTGAGCTTGGAGAAAATAAATAAATAAAATTAAGTCTGGCTCCTTGGAAGAAAAACTGTGGTGACTGTTATTTTTTTTAAAGTTAGGCGACATCTAGTGTTTGTTTGTCACCTTTAGCTGGGTGGAGCTCACTGCCCTATAAGCCAAACAGGGTTTTCTAATATAATTTAAGGGCAGATGTGTGATATATGTCTAAAATGCCTAATGTAAACTAGAGCACAATTTTAATCGAACTATAATAAAACCTGGAATGTATGTCCAGAGGATCAGAAAGGCCCCCCTTTTCATATTATTCCCAATTCTGTACAGCACCTTAATAAAGTTCATTAAGAACTTCATGCCAAAACCTAATAATTACAAGTCAACACATTCAACTGCTTTATTAGTTTTCACTTTCCCTCCTTTTAAAGTTTGGACTTTCATCCTTTGCCAGCATCAGCGGAGACTCTTTGCAGGTACACTCTTGCAAAAACTTTGCCTGCTCATTTGCAAAGCTAGGTTAAGCTTATGTAAAAGAGATGCATTCTGAGTACGTTGGAGGCTCGGAAACAAACATTTTCCCCTCCTCCCCTCCCCCTGACAGCCGAGTGACAGCTATTTAAATGCAAACTGTCATTAACAAACACAACCCTGCGCGACACCTGCTTTAATCACAGCAACAAAGGCGCAGCAAGTGGCCGAGTAGGAGCCCCCACTCTGTGTGATATTCAAATGATGGGGCGGTGCAACACACAAAAACAACAACATCAAAGAATAGGCTGTGCAGGGAGAGGAAGATATGCTGCGGCATGTGCCTCCCACCACCACTGTTAATCAGCTTCATTTTTAAAGTGATTAAAGTAAGACGGGCTGAAAGTCACGAAATCGCTTACCCTTAGAACTGCGAGAAATTCTTGTGCTTTTCAACTCTTCTTTTAACCGTGGACATTTCACACAGAGACTTACGCAACACGCTCTGACATTCTTTCCAAGCGACATTTGTTGTTGTTGTTTTGTGTACTGTAAGTGTACAAGAGCGCGCTGCAGAAGAGCTCCTGTTAGGAAAAGTTAACACAGTGTGCTTTGCAATTCTGTGAGCTACTTTGCTTTGGACTGCGGCCGGATGTGCCTCGGTTGTGGTTCGGTCTTGGTTTACTGTTATTGTTGTTCTCCTCGGTCATAATTTAAATGAGGAAGTCATTGGGCTGTAACATCCTGCATGCCGGCCAAGGCCTGGGCACTTGTAACTAATGCATGGCATTTGTTTTGATTAGTTTTTGACTTTTTTTCCCGTTGCCACTGCTGCAGCACATCCAGCTGTGTTTGTAGCAGATTCTCTTTGTTTGTTCTTAGCACAAATCTGCGGCGAAAATGAAGATAAACATTTTGTTCTCCTGAATTCTATTGTTCATTTATTCCTCAGTGGTGTGCACATCGCCAGCAGATATCTGTTGCCACTAAGAAATATTCAAAGGCCCCATAAATTACATAAGAGTGTGTGTTTCTGTTCTATCACCTCTTGAAATTTAATATTTGGATAATAGGATCCAACAAATGCTATACTATAATCTGAGCTCAAGAAAATGAGGAAAAATGAACGTAATTCCACCTTTAAGTTCTGTGTTTGCAGATTCTTTTCCTAATGCATTGCATCAACCATCAAATGCTCTTTTGGTGCATTTAGTTAGTAATCCTGGGAAATTAAATCTATATGCTTACAGACTGAGCTGGAGGCCATAAATCAGTAAACATGCACATCACCAGCTACTGTATGAGCCACATTTGATTCACGTGCATCACTGATTAGACTAATTTGTGGAGTGAATCATGCATCTGGGCAGCATCCAGCAGAAGAAGGCGTGCAGATCGCATCGCTTTAAGTTCGGAATCAGTGCAGCGCCATTTATTAGACATCTGCTACAAGTACAGAGAATAAATCAGGAGCTACTCTGACTAATCAAATTAAATCACACAACTGGATGTAATTAATGGTCACAGCATATCTTCAGTTTGCAATGATATGTGTGTGAAGCGGCATGTTTCATACACATATGCAAACGTCACACTCCAGAAAAACTGTCAACATGAAAAATGAGTCAGCAACTTTGTGGAGAATATGGACCCCTGAGAGCCACCAACCTGCTGGAAGTCCTACTTTCAAACTCGCAAACGGTATTGCAGTGGCATTAGTAAAAATGCACTTAGTATTAAATGTACCGGATGATTTTATTGTAGTCAATCAGTCAATATTACCTTCAACACTTCAAAAAAAGGCCACTTTTTCATAATAAGTGAGGAGCTACATTCCTAAAGTCAGCATGGAAGAGCTAAAAACTGCAGTTCCTTCACTGGCCACTTCAGCCTGACTGCCAAAACGAGTAAATCCCCGCAGGCTCCCACGGTCAAATGCTTCTGCAGCATTAAAAAGCCTGCTCTCAGCCTGGTATGAGAAATGGGTTTCGTGTTTTGGTCTTTAGGGAAAGTTTATCCATTTCTAACAACTGCATGATGCCTGTTTTTTAACTAACACATTCAGTTTGATATAAAGTTGACTGGTGTGCTGACAGGCTGCTGTAGCTGACTTCACAACCTCTAATCTGAATCCCATTTCTGCTGTTTTCTCCTCATGTATTTTTTTTCATGGAGTTATGTGACAAACATTAAGGCTTTCTGTGTGGCAGAGATGGTGCTTGAACGCTGTGCTTTGGCCCTTGTGAATAAAATTTTAGTGTTATACTACTTAGCTTGCTAAAGTTAGTTGATAACTCCTCCTGTCCATGAGGGAAGTTCTATCTTTCATATACAGTCTATGTTTGGAGTTATGTGAAAAATTATTATAACCCATTGAAATTGTTGAGTTTATTAAAAGTAAAAAATAAAAAGTATGTGAGCACATGTATGTACTAAACTAGTACTTATGTGCTGCTTTTCAGCTCTGAGCGCTCAAAGTGCTTTCTACTACAAGTCTCATTCATTTTATTCTGCACCTTTAAATATCTAACGTTATCCAACATTCATGCACACGCTCTCATTCTGATGAACACATGGGGGAGCAACTTGGGGTTCAGTACCTTGTCCAAGGATGCTTCAGCTCCAGAGAAGTCAGGGATCGAACCACCGATCACTCTACTTACAGCTGCCTCCATGGCATCCACATCCACAAGGACCCACAATTTCAAGTCACCGTCTAATAAAAGAAAACGCCAAGAACCTCCAAATTTCCTCTCACAATCTGCTGCTAATTCTTGCTGCTCCTGATGTCAAAGAACAGTCAAAAAGTGATTCCATAAATTGGCACGGGAGGCGTGCCAGCCTTCGCCGTCCAAAAAGAACATTAGGACAAAATTCAGCCTGCCAATGAACATAAAGGGCAAAGACCGGATTTTTTTGGGATAATGTGTTCTGGACAGATGACTCAAATATAGGATCAAAGTAAAGAATTGCATCCCAGCTGGTAGAAATGCAGTGGTCGGGCTTACTTACTTAATAGCTGCAGTGGCGTCGCGGGTATTAGCAGCTGTAGGAGGTTTTCATTGAAGAATAACAGAAAATCACGAAGCTAAATTGCATAATTGAGGAACATTATGCAATTTGTCTAAAGGTGGGCTGTGCAACTTCAGGAGAAGAAGAATGCATGGACTCACATTTTTATTTAACAAACGGGTGAAAATGGATTTGTGGCATTTTTCAAGAACGCGCTATTATATGGAGGGTAATTATGTTTTTTACATGGCCATAAGAAGGAATTTGGCCTTAACGCAAACTAAAATGCAGCTCGCTGTGAACACTCTTTCTGCTAGACTTAGACCTTCAGTGTGCACGAAATGCCCAAGCCATGACAGTGAATGATGGTTTTATTTAAAATCATAATACTTTTAATAAATGAAGTACAGGGTGCACTGTGAACTCGTGAGACGTGATTAAATACTCTGCTCCCTCGTTAATTAGATTCCTTCAGGTGTTAACTGCTAATGCCAAGCCTCCCAAAACGCACTGGCGGTGAAATCTGAACGGAGACGGCGGACTGTAAAGAGGCCGCTCGCTCTGTCAGCGGCTAAATTACCTTCATATCGGGGCCCGTGAAGCTTATGAAGCCGAGATCAGATGAGGATTTGAGGGGCTTTTCCTTCTCGCAGAGCCGAGAAAATCCACCAATCCAAGAACAAGACAATCCAGGTGACATTTAGGAAAAGAACCGGTGGAAGTCACAGACAGCCATCGACCTGCACTTTGCAATTAACGCTTTAAGAATTTAGACATCCCATTTATGCACTCAGCATGCTGTACTAAATTTATTTTACATTTCAATCCTTTGTTTTGCAGGCACAGAAACAATCTGGAAAAGAAAATCTACAAATTTTACAGTTTTGAGCTTGGACACGGGCATCTGTGGGTTCAGTGTACCCTCCTCGGTGCACAGTAAATAATGCACACGTTTTTTTCAGGTGGAAACATCAAGTGACTCTGAATATTGAATAACAGCTGCAAAAAGGCATCTATTTTTGCTTTCTCTTAGCTATGCGAATGCCTGTTGTATTTGAACACGCTCAAACCCTCCTCCACACTCTTTGTGCTCCAAACCTTTAACTGTACGCGTTTAACGGTGCTGTAAACTCGTCTCCTAAAATCTTTGCACCTCCTTGACTGTTTTGAAGCGCATTTGACGTGATGAATGGCAGCGCTGCCTTTCGTCGAAACAGTGAGTGAGAGCAGCATCCAAAACTGGGCAGCAGTCGCTTTAATTCAGCTGCAAGGTGATGTGATGCCCAGGCTCTTACTGCGGAATTTAATATTAATATTAATATAGAATTATATTATATTACACCAGTGAACCACAACAATACAAGCTGCACTGACAGATGAAGTGAATAACTTTGACTATCTTGATATAACGATGCTGCTCAAGCAGTCAGACAGGTGGAAGACGTCTTAGGCAGCAAGTGAAGAGTGCAGCATTGTAGTTGATGTGTTAGAAATAGAAAAAAATAGGCAAAGCACAAGAATCTGACTGAAGGGCTAAACCGTGATGGCTTAGTAAGAGCATCCCCAAATGAAAGATGTGCTTGAAACTCTATATAAACTGGTCCATCGCAGGACGACCAGGGGACTGGAACAGGGACCATAAGAGTCACAGTAGGCCTAGCTTAGGTGACCCTGAACCACTAGTTATGTTGCTCCTAGTGGATCAAAATGTGCTGAGTTACTATTCTCGTACTCTGCATGCATTAAGGTTCAGTCTTCTCTCATGCGTTTTCTCTCTGTCTGCTCTTTCCTCGACTCTTTCTGCAGGTATCTCCGGCTCTGGAGCTGCATTTGTCTATTTTGCCATTGCTGGTCCCACATTCGCGCACGGTGTTTATTGTGCATTGTTTCTCATCTTCTTTTCTCTCTCCAGTCTCCCCTCACCCCTACTGATCGAGGCAGCTGGGTGCCTCCCTCAGCCTGGTCCTGCCAAAGGTTTCTTTCTGTTAAAACGTTTCCTTCAGTTTTCCATTCCCGCTGTTGCTGAGTGGACGCTCACAGGGCATCGCTGTGGCTTCTCTCTGACATCGTGCAGTCTCATATGTCAGAACACTGTATAGAGTGAGATGACTTAAGCTGACAGGCACCACTGCTTGCTGTGTGTGAGGCTGTGTAAATGCAGCAATGACCACTGTTCATGCTAAAAGCCCCTACAATTAACAGTTTAGTTTCTGAGCTGGTACCCTAGTTTGATAAATCACATTTTTTAAATTCTATGTGCACAGCTAGTTGAATGTTAGACCACTCTTCTTGGCAGAATTTGGACAGTTAATTTAAATTGTTTGGTTTCCTTACACAAACCCAGCTTTTAAGCACAATTCAATAACATTTAAAATATTATTAATATTACATGAAATCACAACAACAGTTGCTTCAAAGCACTTTCTATCATATGGTAAAAACCCTACAATAATACAGAAAATCCTCCACCTTATCTTGGTGGAGAGGTTTGTGTGGAGAGGTTTGCATGCCACGGTCCTGGTAAGGTTTCCCGAGGCAAATTGGTCATGGGTGAGGGGCCAGGCATCGCAAAATCACTAACCCTTATGGCAGACTCACCAAGGGTTACTGGAGCCCCACCCTGGATCCAGGCCTGGAGAGGGAGAGCATCTGGTGGCCGGGCCTTAGCCCATGGGGCCTGGCTGGGCACAGCCCCGAGGAGACATGGGCCCACACCTGCAGGAGGTGCCATAGGGGTTGAGTGCAGTGCCAGTGTTTCAGAGGCGTTAAAGGGTTGTGGTTAAAGGACGACTCGGCTCAATAGAGCTATGACTCTGTCTGCCTGGCCATTCTGAATATCTGTTTGGGATCATTGTCCAGGTAGAACATACCTATTTCAAACATTTGGCTGCTGATATTACTGTAGGTGATTTCTTCTTTATTATTCCATCCACTTTGTGCAATGCACAAGGGCCACAGCAAAGCAGCCATAAAGCGTGATGCTACCACCACCATGTTTGAGAGTTGGCACTGTGTTCTTAGGTTTCAAAGCCTCACCTTTACTTCTCCAAATATACCTCTTGTCCTGTGGCCAAAAATAGTTTTGGTTTTGATTATCCATCATAGTTTCCTGTCCAGTTATTAGCTATTGTTAGTGACTTATTGATTTCCTAGTTCCTTTTGTTCCTGTCTCACCTGCGTCTCTGTGTTCTAGAGTCTGTCCCGTCCCTCTGTCATGTCTCTGGTCTGATGTGTTTTGTTGTGTTGTTTATTTCCTGTGCAGCGTGTCAAGTCTGCATTTCTGTCTCCGTCTAGCTGTTTCCTGTTTTACTTTGACAGTCCCTTGCCCCATGTGCTTTGTGTTTAGCTTTGCTTCCCCTTGTCTCGTTTGTTTAATTACATTCAGCTGTGGCCCTCACCTGTTACCTGTTCCCTGATAAGTGTATTTAAGTCCTCAGTCTGTGTCTGATCCTTGTCATGTCGCCGTTGTTGTATCCCGGCTGTGTGTCACCCTGCCCATTCCTTTTGTTTAGTTGCGGCACCCGTCCGGCCCAGTTACCTTTATTCCTTCCCTTTTTCTAATCAAGCACCTTTAAGTTCTAGTCAGCATTCTGAGCCCTGCATTGTGGGATCCACCCTCATTTACCGCACAGCAACACCATGACAAGGTAGGCTGCTGCAACAGCTTGAAGGTGTTGTTTCTGGAGCAGGAGCTTTTCTCTTTCACCCATGCCATGTATGTATACAGCACACACCACCTACTAAACATTATTGGAGACCACATGCACCCTTTTTATCTGATGGTAGTGACAGCAGAATAATACGCCATGTTGAGCTGCAAAAAAAATATTCAGCACTGGTTTAAAGAACTTGACAAAGTTCAAGGTTAGTCTTCCAAGAGCTTTCTCACACTAGGGATGGTTTCCTTTTACCGTGTTCGAGCGCGCTCCCTCGCCGGCCTTCGCTCGCACTACCCTTGATGATCCCAGGTTGGGTTTGTACCAGTTTTTCTCAGCGTCAGTTCCTCTCTTGTGCTCACTCTCGCTCTCTGTCACACATGCTTTGGCTGAGAGTGAGTTTCACGATTTTAAGCATTTTATTTTGACTTAAATGTGGAAGTGGTGACACGGTGACCTCTCACAAACTATATTATCAAAGGTTTTCACGCACCCATTTAAATCATTGAAAGCAGGTATTTCAGTCACTTCCATGACCACAGGGAGTATACAGCCAAGCGCCTAGGAAGGCTAGGACTCCTTGGACTGCTTATATAAACATTTGTGAAAGAATGGATAGCTCTCAGGAGTTCAGTAAATTCCACCCTACCATCAGTGCAACAAGCCAATTTGTATAATTTCCTCCTTACTCTTCATTCTAATGTCAGCTGTCAGTATTACAACAGTTAAAGCGATTGGAACAACAGCAACCCGGCTATGAAGTGGTACGCCATGTAAAATCACCAAAGGCTCAGCTGATGCTCAGGTGCACAGTGCGCAGAGGTTGCCAACTTTCTGCAGAGTCAATTACTGCAGACCTCCAAACTTCATGTGGCCTTCAGGTCAGCTCAGGAATAGTGCATAGAGAGCCTTATGGAATGGGTTTCTAAGGCTAAGCAGCTGCATCCAAGCCTTCCAGCACCAAGTACAATGCAAAGAGTCAGATGTAGTGCTGTAAAAAATGCCACAACTGAACTCTAGCGCAGCGGAGACGTGTTCTCCGTAGTGATGAATCACACTTCTCCATCTGGCAATCCGATGGACCAGTAACAGTACTTGTCTGACTGTTCTAAGTGTAATGTTTGGTGGTGGTGGTGGGTTGTTTGTCAGGAGTTGGTCTAGGCCCCTTAGTTCCAGTGAACGTAACTCTTGATGCTTCAGCATATCAAGATATTTTGGACAGTTTGGGGATGGCTCCTTCCTCACCTAACATGACTATGCACCAGTGCACGAATCAGGTCCATAAAGATGTGGATGAGCAAGTTTCGTGTGAAGGAACTTAACTGGTCTGCACAGAGTCCTGACCTCAACATGATAGAACATCTTTGAGCCAGGCCTTCTTGTCCAACATCAGTGTGCGACTTGACAAATGTGCTTCTGGAAGAATGGTCAGAAATTCCCATGAACACTCCTGAAAACCTTCCCAGAAGAGGTAAAGCTGTTACAGCTGCAATGGGAGGGCCGAAATCATATTAAACCCTGTGGATTAAGAATAGGATGTCACTCAAGTTCATATGCATTTGAAGGCAGACTGTTGGCAATATACTGTATATTTGTCACTAACAAAGCCATTTTGAGGGCGGTAACTGTTTCATGGATGCGGATAGGACTCGAACTTTATGCATTTGCTGTAATTTTATTATGCATGTTTGAAACAGGTCTGTCTTGCAAATGAGACGGCCTGTATAAATAAAGACCAAATAAATAAATATCATGCCTGAGTCCAAATGAATCGCGCACTGGCCCAACTTTTCAAGTCGGCCACAACACAGTTCACGTGTCAAACAGTCGTGTCAGTCAAACAAAGTGGACTTTGGGGGTTATTGCATGGATATCCTGTGTGAGCGATGCCCTTAAAGTATCTGCTGCTAACATCTTCTCTAGATATTTTAGGATAGGTTCACAGGCCTTGACGTTATTGTTATTCTAGTGGCATGAGAGGAATCTACACAATATTAGGCAGGTGGTTTAGTGGAATAGTTTATATTAGTAGTTGAGCTGGTGAAGCTTAACGTGACTGAGGCAGCAAGTCCTTCTGCATGAGTAACCTTGCAGCCTGACAGGAATGGAGAAACAGAGCAGGGCGACCAACATCACGGTTGTTCTGCCCAGTTAGAAGACTGTCTAAGAGCTGCATCTTCATGTTTATGCACATCGTCCTGCAAAGTAGGAAAAGAAAAAGGACCTTGAACATTGATTATAACCAGTTCTTTCCCTCATGAATTTACTACAACTTTTGTGATAAATCCTTAGCCAGAAACAGCTGTGTTTGTTTTCCATCCTTACTCCTCCCACACATTTGGCCCTTGATACTTTGGATCTCAACCTTGGCTCCTTGTCAAGTGCGCGGGGTTTGCTCAATTTATTTGGATGTTTTTTTTTTTAACGTGAACCCCAGTCAAATGCTGCTGCTGATTGCAGGGAGGTGTTAAGCACCTGAGGGCTGAAAGGAAATAATTGATTTTTGCCTACAAGGTTAGCGAGAGTGAACTTTGAAAACTCACACCGGCCCAGCAGTAGGCCAATTAATGGTTTTCATTTGAAAAAAGCATGAAGGAACTTCTAGTTTTATTTACCATTGCCTTGAATTAGTGGAAGTTTATCAAACACTGCGTCAAACAGAATAACTCTTGACACTGAACTGTGTGTGTCTGTAAATTGTAGCTCAGAAGGAGTGTGTTTACACATTCAAAACATAAACTTAAAAAAAACAGTTATTAACATAAAATACAGATATTTTTAGTCCCCACCGTGCCTCTTACCTCGAAAGCAAGCGCGACTTTTAGTGAGATTAGAGAAATTGCTTCACAATGCCATCTCCTGTGACTTCTATTTATACTGTTTAGAAACATATATTATTAAGCATCAAAGGGTTTCCTCAGCATGCTCATGATGATTGTCATTATTTCATTGGGTTATGCATTTCCTTATTTAAGGGTGAGGGAAATGGGAGTTTTCCTGCCCCAAATGTAAGTGGAAGTAATAATAACTGTTTCACCATTGGTCACTTTGAGTGCTGTTAGAAGCTTATGCAAGTCCCTCTAGACATCTAAGGCAAATTCAGCGCTAAGCAGCCAAACACACACACATCTATTCTAACAGAATTCGTTGCATTAAGGCACTCGCCGTATGCTCGAAGCGAGGACCCGTTTTACCTCTCAAGTTTTCATTTTGTGGGGTGGATCAGCTTCTGAAAACAATTCATGGCTGAGGTAAATGCAACCGCCTCGCAGTGCTCGTGTGAATCCGCCCGTCCGTCTCTTCCCTTCTCCATTGTTTGTACTGCAAAGCAGGCTGCTTCAGACAGCAATCAAGCGCTGCCCATGAAATGTTGGTTTTATTTAAGCTCTTCCATTTATCAAACTCCTGCAGACCAAATTAAAGTAAAAACATCAGGCAGTTTTGTACAGTTGGGTCATATTAAAACGCAGTAATGTGTAACTGATCATACAGTACAATACAGTGCTAGGCATGTAAAGGTATTGCAAGAACATCTTGGCTTATTCTAGTTATCAACTAGTGTTGGGTAGTTACATGATGTGGCTGTTAGTGTTTTTAGCTACAAGTATGAGAGCAGAGCAGTGTGTGGATGGTGGTAGTGGTGTGTGTGTGTGTGGGGGGGGGGGGGCAGTAATGAGATTTAGGCTAATGTTTCTGTCCTACTGTCTGACTGCACGGGCAAATCAGTGGAGCAAAATTTTATTACTTTGGAAACATCAGCAGGGAGAGGCTGAAGAGAAAAACAGGAGGACGTGGATGTGCAGCAGGACTTGAGTGACAGAAAATTGCAAAGCACCTATGCCACAGAGGACTCTTTGGAGGTGGAGAACCTTTCCCCTCTGTAATCCCCTGAAGTGGACATTATGTGATGGAGCACCATAGTGGTTCCATATGCTATATCATTTTAAGCTGCTGGTTGCAGGCCTGTAAGTGCCTGTAGCTGAAGCTCTCCTAGCTAAAGTAATGCAAGTACAAGAGAGAAACAAATAGACTTGTGACCATTCTATCATCTGGAACCACTGACAAACCATATGAGGGTCTGAAGGAAAACACCAGAGTCCTGCGGTACTTCTACTGTTCTGCTGCCATCAGAAGCACAGCTCCTTTCTGTCCGTTCATCACTGAAAAGGATTAAGTTGAGCGTGAACAATAAACTCCAGTGAATGAGTCTCAGTCCGGAGATATAGAAAAGCATATATTAATAAGTTATGACACCGTGTCTATAAAAGACAAAAGACTTTCTGGAAGTCCCATTCTGTCAGTGCATGAGGTCCATCTGTGCTGGATCCCATCCACTGTATTAAAACAGTGACCCTTTACTTCAGTTTCATTCTTAAGAAGTGGAAGAAGTGTCATTCGGTTGGTGTGACTTGAGGACTGTGCAGCCACAGGATTCAGTTGTATTCGATGGCCTACATCCACCATAAGTCAGTTTCCTGGCAATGAATATCCTCCCACAAATGCTTCAGGACATTACAGTTAACAACCCAGCAATCTGGTTCCTGCTGGAGAAAATGCTGATCACAGTCTCAGACCTGATGCACCTTCTTCAGTCTTGGCGACTCCGACTCTTCCGCTGCAAAGACTGGAAGAGCCCAGTCATAAACTCCTCAATGAGGAAGTCAAGTCATCCAGTACATTCTGTTAGAAATCCTCACACACTTCAAAATAGGATTTTATCTTCCCAGGAGTCAAGAGGCAGACACCTGGCAGTGAAAGTTGGATGTAATAATTCCCTAAACTGATCCAAATAACCTCTGTCCATCCAGGCTTTGACACACAATCTGCTCAGCTTCTTTTCAAGGGTTGCCGCCATGAAGGTTTTTCCTGCATGTCATTTTCCGGTGAAGTTTTGCCTCTTTTAAAACGCTCCCCCCACCTCACTGCTCCACAGCTGTAGGCTTTCTGGAGCACTTCGAAGGTCTCCTTTGCAGATTATCCAGGTTTTCAATGCAGTTACTGCTGGGACCTGTTGGATGTGCATGACCATGCCGGGCTTCTGTTGTGCACAACAGGAACACCTCCGGGGGAACAGCCCCAACAACTGCCTTCTTTTCAAGCTTTCAAGAACAGCAACATACTGTTATTTCTTCATCACGGCTACATATCGCTGACATAAAACTACAGTGCACTACAGCTCACTCGGGTTATGTCAGATAAAATAAAAAGACAATTATGGTATGTTTTAGTATGGTGGTGAATTTATATTTATCAGTCACTTTATACATTTACAGAAGATATTAGAACAAACAAATCTTCATTTCACAAGTCTTATGCAAACATGCGATCTGAGTCATTTCCCTTATACGTTTATACTATTTATGGTACAAAACTTTGATATTGGTTTAACACAATGTTTAAGCAATATGTGACTTAAGTAAATGAGAAATATGTGAATATGTTGATATAAATACAGTTCAAAAGTCAAAAGATTTAAACATATTGCATAGGTCATATATATGCTATTTCAAAATGTGATTAAATGTTTAAAATGAGTCCACTAAGGACAAAAAAAGGCTGCCCACATCATTTATTGGGCTCATAAAGATAATGAACATGCCCTGAAATAGGCAGCTAATAAACAGCATTAAGCAAAGCTTGTCCAGCCACTGTTTAGTGTTTTCAGATATCACAGAACCCCGGGCCGAGTCCGCGTGCTTCCAAATAATTTGAAGTTGAAGCACCGGAAAATAAAATGTGCTTTGTGAAAGTTTGAAGACTAAAACATCCACTTAGTGGCTGAGAGTAAAAATAAATCAATTATATTTGGCAAACCATGCATTGCTTGAAACAAAGCCCCGTGATTCAGACAGTTTAAGTCATTTAACAAAATACCAGCAGCACAACAACAAAAACGATCCCTTACTTGGTGAGATGAGTATATGCAAAACCTCTTATCTTCTCTGCTGTGCACGGCGGACAGAAGGATCCGACAGCGTGCTTTCAATCCCGTCACTTTACCGTGAAAGGGTTGGTTAAGTTTAAACGATATACAACTCACAGCTGTAATTTATTGATGCAGCACTTTTTACGTTTTCAGTTTGATAATTTTTGAGTCTTTAAGCTCCATGATGTTATGTGAGAAAGGAGCACAGTCCTAGAAAATATCCTGAACGAAGCAGGCAGCAGTGAACTCTGCTATCATCATCGGGAGCCGCTGCTTGGGGGACATCGAATCAGATTTATGTGAAATGATTTAGGAGATAAAACCAGGATGTTCCACATTTTGGCGTGTACATATCCATTTATGTAATTAACTAGGAGTGCTCCCGTTAGCGACAACCGTTAATAAGCTCCAGTGGGAACATTGGGAGGCAGGTGAACCTGTGGCCCCAGAGATGTTAAACACAGATGAATAGATGCCATAGCACACACACAGCCTAGTAAATCAGATAAAATGAGCAGTGGAACAGGACTCAAATGGGCCTCACGGTGAAAACTCAATATCACATAAATGGACAGACCTCTCATAGATATTGGAAACTGGTAACCTTGCCACTGCAAGCTCACCTTTCCTTATTGCTCAAACATGCATGTACATTTACTGGCTTTATCCTCATCATGAGCATTTTAGCCTTCAAAACCTTTACATGTGCAGCCTGGGTATAATGAGCGTTTGGCTAAGTTAAAGCATAATTTTAATAGCTGCAGTAAAAAAAAAAAAAGACTGCACAAACAATATATTATGAGGCAACGGGGTTGATGCTAACGGCATGTTTTGT
>VOQJ01034481.1:0-19740 GCA_015052665.1 Apistogramma diplotaenia | reverse complement strand
TCACTGGCACACAAACTTCAATACAAGAGCAGTAAATTTAGGTCAGAGTAATCAATAATATCACAACCTAACCACCTCCTATTACCAGTTTTTATTGACTCTTTAGATTACTGTGGCCCACCTGCAGCACCTTTGCAGTCCACGCTTTGGGGATCACTGGTTTAAACAAATCTAAATCCTTGGTTTAAAATACATCTTCAATGAAAGGACTTGTCAAACCACAGAACAACCAAAAGTAAAAAGTAAAACACATGTTATCCTCGTCTCTAATGTGAAAAGACTTTTCAGTACAACCCTCAACACTATCACACACACACACACACACACACACACACACACACACACACACACACACACACACGTCAAACAGTTTGATGGGGCTGCTGTGTCTGACATTTCACAGCATAACACACAACCAGCTCTCATTAGCAGGCACATATTTCCATGGGTGTGAAATTAAGCAAAACACCACCAGCAAGTTTTGAAAAGCAGTAAAGCAGGTTTTTATGGGACTGCTGTGCTGACAAAAACACCCCCCCCCCCCCAAATGCACTGGCAATACTGGTTTATCTCATACCGACAGAAAGGTGTGCCCGGCTCTTGAACAATGTGTAAGAAACACCCAAAAAACTGACATCTGAGGACAAAGTCAGAGCCACGTCTTAGCCCAAAGACTTCACTAGCAGTCTAAGTGGACAAAACTTTTATACTTATAACAACCAAGATTATCAGAATGAATAAGCAACTGCCCGGCCACATAGTCCTGTTGTTATTTACCCGCTGGAGCAGCAGGAGGGTCTTTATTATCTACAGGAGGGGGCTCTGCATCCTGTCTCTTGTCAGTCCTGGATGGATCGTCTACCTTCCCTTGTTTTTTGTCCTGAGAGCCCAGCTCTTCTTCTTTTTCTGCACCATCCCAGGACCCTAAGTGTTTTATACTGTAGCCAACTGGGGTGGGGGGCTGGTAACGGTATCTGTAGCCAAAGGCACGCAGGTGATAGCTGTAATATTCCAATAAATACATGCCTGCAGCATCTACATAATGGAAGGACACCGACACATCCGAGCAGCATTTTGGACCCTAAAAAAAAAGGAAAAAAAGAAGTATGTGGTTATGCGGCATTACAAGACATCATGTTTACACAAAGAACATTTCCGTATGAATGGGGGAGTACGTAGGAAAACCCTTTTGTGACAAAGTAGCATAAATAATGCTTCATAATACTGTAATCTTAAAATCTGGATGTTTGGCGGTTCAAATGTCAATGCTCAGATTTCTTTAACCATCTATAATAGCTGTGTCAACAGTAAAGACAAGTTCAACAATGTTTGCTACACTTGCCTCTGAGATGGGATAGTAGCAATAGCTCCAATACCAGAAGCTCTTTGGAAACTTGGCAGTGAGGTGCTGCTCGGGGACAAAGGGGTGAAATGTCTCCCTGTGTATAGCGTCTCTGGAGTCTCCTGCCAGCACCCCAACTTTCTCCATGCATTGCCCCATTGCCAGGTCCTCTACAGAGGTAGTGTGAGTACACAGTTTGCTTTTAAAACCTTCTACAAATCTTCGCAAAGCCTCTTTGCTCAGTACATATCCTGCGCCACCACTCATGTAGCCCTGCTTAGTGTAGGGCTTGAATCTTCTCCCAAAGTAAATGGGCTCTTCGGGAGTGTGGTTTGAAAGAACCAAGCGCAGATTGTCTACTATTACGTAGGTGTCATCATCTGCTTTGAGGAACCAATCTGCCTCATCTGCATGATGCTCATAGGCGTAATGGAAGGCCCGAATTGTTTTCCAGTACAGCTGATCCCGACCCTCTTTTGTACCCAATCCCACGGTAGGAAAGTCGGGGTCATCCACCGAGCTCATGAAGACCACAATATTGCAGTGGCGACTCCATGTGTACTTCACGTGTCGAGCCTTCTTCTCCAGGTTGTTGGGGCCAGTCATCACCCAGCAAAGAATACGCACCTTTTTGTACAATTCATCAGCTATGCGGCTATCCTCACCTGTGAGGAGACAGAAACATTATCATAATTTGACCACTTCTCTTACAACTACTCATGGTCCTCAAGGGTAAATAAGAGGAACGACATTTTGTTTTTAATAGCTGTGTTTCCAGGTATCCAAATGCATAGTACAAAGTATATTTATGCACACTTAAGCTACCAGATTACCTGAAGAATGGGGATCACTCAGGTAATAATAGAACATGCTTTCATTCACTATAGTACCCCATGAAGAAACATTTACAGAAGCAAAGTGAGCAGACCCTGCAACATCTTACTCTACCTGAAAGCTCCTCAAACACAATCAAGAGTTGAGCAACCAAAACCTGTGCACAGGTGCTGTGCATCTTAGGCCCCTGAAGCTTCCCATCAATCAAATATTATGACTTGCCTGGCAACAGGGTAAAATTACCCTTTTTTAGCATTTATGCACCTATATAAAAGCTATAAAAGCTTATAATTTCACATCTCATATTAATACAATGTGAATTTCATGATATATGATGTCATGTTGCCTTGCAATCACCTAACAACTACATAACCAAGAGCGCTACAATATGCATAACATATGATAGGAGCAGCACATGGGCATGTACTAGTATCAATAAAATGTGACCTTGTTTAAGTTGAGGTATTTTTAACCTGTGTATAATAGTAAACCAGTCCCTAAGCCTGCCTATCTAAATAATACAATCCAAAGTAAATGCGATGGAACATGCCCAGACAGAAAACTGTCCAACAAAGTTAATACTCGACATCTAACAAATATTTACAGTTCAGACTGGGTTCTTTATAAAAATCTAGCTCTTTAAAGACACACAGTCTCTTTTAGAAAGTGTCTAAGAGCTGGAAACCAGCTACACTGGTTTCCATTACTCAAAAGTGCTTGAAGCTAATCAAGCGTCCCCCCAGAAAGATCTATGTATATTATCTAAATCCCTTATTTCCTGAATAAAAAAATACTTTAGTAGCCAACTTATCACTAATAATGAGGATTCAGTACAGAGATATGTACTTTCATCCATGGCTGAACTTACATTGGTACGAGAGTTGTTTTGCTGTTAGAAATCTGCTTACCCACACAAAATACAAGGAAACGAGCAGTTGTGAAATGAGAGTCAGTTACACAAACCCTAATGAGGATGAAAGCAACCTTCCCTTCAACAACAGGTGTAGCCAAAAACAATTCTAGTCATTCTTTTGTACTAAGAGGCAATTGTTGGACCAGTAATTAATACGGGATTTTTACTTCTTTGTTAGATCTACGCCCTCAGTACACTGACCACAAACTTCTCTGAAACCCTACACCATAACCTGATGTCCACGTCACTAGAAACGTAGTTACATGTTGCTGCCAGTCCTCCCCCCATTAAACTAATATGTGAGTGATGGCATGGCCATTTGAACAGACTAAGTCATGGGCCCTACACAGATTCAAAGAAAAATTCAACCATAATAGGAACGCCTACTTGGCCATTATGTCTCCAGGTGTCCTTGTCGGAATAGAAACAAAAGTTAGGAAATGATAAACTGCAGAGATTTATTTAAAATAAATAAATAACAAGGTGACTCAGAATCTCTAAGCTGAGTGAATGGATAATGATTACTGTAATCTTTGAAGGACATAATTATGTGGTTTGTGGTCATGTGCAAGAGATAAAGTTTCATGAAAAGGGATCAGATATTTGCCTTATCAAGAACAGGTGTCACAAAAATGTGAAGCTGAACATGCTCTGATTGCTGCTAAGACACCCTGGACCCCAGTCTGTCCTTTTAATGGCTTGAATATAGAATATTGTTCCGCTTTAAACCAGGGCATGTGACCACTCTGATATGCTGAAGGCTTTGTGGGTATATTTTTAGCTACTAAGTTGTTTTATCACTGTGAAAAGAGTCGCTTTCTACACGTCAGACCATTTCACAAAGTGTAACACTGGCTATGAGTCAGTAGTGAAACTACAAAAAGTTTTAATTTCTACTTTTAACTGTGGCAGACCCCAGTGCACAGCTGAACACTATAATACTAAACACAGCAGGACTCTGACATTTTATCAGGAGAGTCTCCAGAGTCTGAAACAAACTGACCTGGTGTTGTTGAAACAAAGCACTAACATAAATGTACATTTCTGGGTACAATCCAGACATACCGATGTGATGAGGATGCTTGAGGTTAAAAAGCGCGGAGCCCTCTTTCTTCCATATTTTGTTTTCGTCCTCGAGCTGTTGCTGGTGGTCGTGAATTTTGACAGAGCTCCCAAGCTGCTGCGTTGACAGAGTCTTCTCAAATCCGACCTGCCGCATAAACGCGTACAGGGTAAAGATTCCCACCACGAAGCCCGCATAAAAGGAAAATCTGGGTCCGAGGGCCTTCATGCTGGACCGGGTGTCCTCACGGGCAGTCGCTTAACTCGGCAGCCGCTGCGTGCGAGAGAAAGACAGCATGGACCTGAGTCTCACTCCGAGCTGTGGAGGTCCCGACTATTATAAAGAAACGACATGGTGACAAGACCGTTAAAGGTGTGGTTCACTTACCAGCGTTAAGCTACGCATCATAGCCGCTTTATGAGCGCATATGGTTAGCTCACACCAACCGTGAACTTTGAAAAGAGAAAGCTCGGCCCCTTCCGACCACAATCAATGCAGCTTTTTCCCTCGCGTAGCTCAGCTAGCCATATCTGCTAAGTTAACACGTATGATGGGGACGGGAGAAGTAGCGGTAACGCTGGGTGAGCTACATAAAATGTCAACTGAACAAAAATGACTGTGACCAAGTACAGTCATAACTAGTTAATCATCTTCCAGTCCTGAGTGTTGGGACTGCTGGCGATAGCTAACTGGCTAGTCCGTTAGTTGGCCCCGACTGCTGACGTTAATTGGCCATCATATCGCGGCTACACGCAGCCGAAGGAAACGGCACAGTAAACCCATCGACGGGGCTAAATGGCTCCTGACTCGAAAAAAGTCAGTGAAAGTGCTACGCAAATTACAATAATAACATACAAAAACACTGCAAGAACTACATCTACAGTAACTTGTGTGCCTGCTGTCTTCCGTCTAAAAGAAGAAGTTACTTCCGGTCAATTTATTCGAAAGAAAAGCACAGACACGTTTGTTTCCCATGCATTAATGTTATTATAAAAATAACGAATAAAGTGTGTATGTGTGTGGGGGGTGGTAAAGTTAGGTCATTGCTCAGTGGACAACGTGGGCATAAAAATGGTTTAAAAATACGCTTTATTTTATAATTTCCTGTTACGTGTTTGTTAAAAACTTGGTTTTATACACCTGTGGTCATGGAAGTGATTGGAAAAGATTGGAAAAATACAGAAAATTTAAAAAAAATGTTAAAGACGACTGACCTTTGACCTACCTATGGTGTAGCACATGACTGGATCATGTTGTTTCCTCTTTGTCATGTCACTCATTGTTGTCTCAGCCTTTTCTAGGATATAAAAGGTTTCAGTAACAGGTCAGCATGTACTATGTTGTGGAACAGAACTTGCAGTGCATAATTATTGTTCTTTAAAACATGTTGATGTTAAATAAATGGTCATGTATCAACAAAACCAAAACAGAAAAAATTTTAACTGTTGACTAGGTTTGCATTTTGTTTAAGGACAAGTGTAATTTACACAACAAATGTATATTTTAGGATTTTGTGCATTGATTACTTTCAAATTCATGGATGGGGCAGAAAATGTCCTGCAGAATGGCCCACATGCAGGTTCTTGTAAACATTTGTTGCAAGTGTTCTAAGTGATTCTTAATTGAAGAGCCTATAATAAGACAATGCATAATGTACAGTACCAGCATTTTGCCAAAGAATGTAATTCCCTCTATGTGATGAGCAGAGTTTGCCCTATATTATCAAGTACTGTATTTTGGAAACTTCAGATCCTGTCTTACAGCCTGTGTGATTACAAAAAAATAATAATAATTGCAAAGTTATCAGATGATCCTCATGTTTTATATAGACTGTATGTTGTTTTGGTCTGTGCGTTTTTTATAGTGCACTTTCCATGTTTTATTATCAAGTTTCTTATTTTAGAAATCCTTTTCCACGCTCCTTAACCTTGATAAATATAGAGAAGTTCCTTGTTTGTGGCCAAGTTACACATTTATCAGTCTGCCACAAATCCTGTCTCCCATCTATAATACAGTCTTTGCACTATCATTTAGTGGTTTATCACCATACTACTAAGTGTATACAAATGCAAATGTTTAACATCTGACATTTGGCAGTTTTTAATACCAAACAGACAACTTTAAAGAGGGCTCAAAAATGTATTTACAAAATATCTAAGCAGATTTTTTAAACGGAAAAACATTATTTTGTGTCTTTAAGAAACAAACAGGTATATGACTTAGTCCCATTAGTCAGATTATGTTTTATAAAAGAATGCACACTCAGGATTTTTAAAACACATTTACTCAAGGAACTCAATCGCCACTTAATCTGTGCTAATTTACAACATAAATCAAAAACATAATGACACAGTAATTATTTACAAGTTGACTTAGCCAAGTAGCCACAAGTATTCACAAATTGTACAAATTCAGCCCTTTAAGTGCATGTTTGTATTAACAGTGCACTGAATCTGATTGACACTGTAGCTTTACATGGTTTCCTTTGCCAAATTAAGATATATTAAATGTTGTTTAAAAAAAGTATTCAAAGTATTTCTCTGATCTGTCTGTAATTTATACAACAGAGCATAACTACTCAAATGAAAAGGCTTTAAATTTACAGAACCTTTCTGAAAAATATCAACTGTCACTTGATGATTCTGTTAACTGTTTATTTTCACCAAACAAATCAAATGAGAACGTTTTAATGATCAATGGAAACTGAATTTCGAAGCCATGAGGCTTTTTTCCCTTTTGTTTTTCCATTTTTAAATGTTTTGTGCGGACTTTTTTGTCAGTGACAACACAGAAGACGAATGCAAGCCATAATTTAATTGAGGATAAACAATGTGCTGCAGACAACTTCAGAACTAACTGTGAATGTTTAGTAAAACTGAAATAGAAGGTTTTACTAGAAAACTCTACCAAAACTGAATCCCATTAAAAGGGGGGGAAAGCATAACTTCAACTGCACAAGTACAGCTGAAACGGTGCCCTGTTAAAGACACCTGCATTATTGCCACATGGACATGTTTTCTGAATGTGCAAACAGCACAGGTTTAACAGCAATAAGTGAATCAAGTGGGCTCTTTCTCAAAATTGTGACTAAACTTTAGAGTCCCCATCTCTGCTGCTCTCCACAGGAGTTCAACATCACAAGAGGTCACTGGATATTCTGAAGGAGCTCATATGTCCACGTCATCTGAATCAGAAGAGCTGGATGACTTTGACTTCTCCTGGGACTCTCCCCAAACAAACCTATAGTTGTTCTCCAATTCCTGCTGCCTTTTCTGCTCTTTATAAACCTCTTCAGTGCCTCCAGTCTGGGGAATGAAAACAAAGGAAAAGGTTAAAAAAAAAAACCCACCACAATCTTCCTGATCTCTCCTGTGTGAATGGGGCTTTAACAGCCAATTTGACAGCAACTGCCAGCAACCTCTCACAACCTGTCTGAGAAACCACATTTCCCCCCATGACAACAGGTCGTTGCCACATGGTCACCAACAGGTCTCTAGGACTGTGTGACTGAAGCCTAATATAATTTAGTGTGCATTTAAAGTATGATAATCAAATTCTACAGACAGGTGAAGATCAAACTGGTCACCAAAGAAACATATGTTTGGAGAAAAAAAAAGAAATAAGATTTGAGAAAAGGCACTGCTACCCAGCTTCTCAGCATGGTGGTGGAAATATCTGCTTTGGGGAAACGTGGCGGCCAACGGTGCACACTATATTGCAAAGACAGAGGGAGGAAAAGGTGTCACCTGAAATAAACATATCTGTATGCAAAGTATAGTCAGCCAGTCAAGAAACAAAACTGAGGATAATTTGCGATCCAAACAACATCCAAAGCACACAGACGGGACAAGAAATAACGTGCCAGTCATTAGTGTCTGCTCTCAAAGTAGCATTAACGTCCTTATCAACGCTCCACCTAAAAAGACTTCACAAGAACCTTTTGTTCTTTCCTTAGTACTGAGTCTACAACGTTTACTGAATTGCTACTGTAACACCTCAACTGACAACTCATATTATACACTTCAGGCATCACTTGAGTCCAGTGAGACAGGCTGCGTAAAACTTTCCTAAGAAAGTAAACAGAAGAATAATAGCACAGTGTTCTTTCTTACAGAATGGAAAAGGTGTCCTAGTTACTCATCAAACAGTATAGTGCTTTAGATATACACCGATGCCCGTACGCAATAGCATATTATGAACTGTGTACTCTGACATCTTTCTAACAAAACAAGCATTTTTGGCAGTTTAACCTACAGTAGCACACCCGTTGGCCCATCTTTCACTCCCCACATGCATCAATAACCGTGGCCACCCATGACCCATCACTTGCTCACCACTGTTCCTTCCTTGGACCACTTTAGATAAAAACCACTGCAGACTGGGAGCGCCCCACAACAGCTGCAGTCTAGCCATCACAATTTAGCCCTTGTCAAAATCTCTCAAATTCTTACATTTGCCCATTTTTCCAGCTTCCAACACATCAACTTTGAGGACAAAATGTTCACTTGCAGACGTAGTCTATGCTATTCAAGTCACATGTCAGTGGTTATAAGTCTATGCTTGATCAGTATCACTGGATTCCTGCAACCAGCAGCTAGAAGAATCCAAAGAAACTTAACAAAGACACCACTTCATTTACCAGGAGATTTATGAGTAGCTCCCTGAAGGATTTTGTATCTTCTTCAGTCAGCCACTGATCACCTGCCTCCTCTGCATTCTTTCGTGTCAAGATCTTCACTTCGATTTTTCCTAACGTGAAAGAAAAACAGAGGAAAAGAAGGACTTGGCAGTTAAACCCAACACACACAAGTGACTCAAATGAAAGAAACGTGTTAATGAGAATGAAGAATGGCACAAACACAGCAGTGTATGAAACAGACAGCACACACATGGCCGACACACCTTCATTTGCATTTGCTGTTTAAGACAAGCTTTAGCTATCAAAATATATTTTCTGCCATTACTGTTTTGTTTTAAATTTTGAAATGAGTTCTTTTTGAATGTCTTTTTATCTGATCTTACAGGTTTGTATTTTACATAAGATGAGAAGAGCAATGTAGTATTGCACATTGAAGATCACAGATGGAAGAGAGAAAAGGCCGTGAGTGTTTCGGGCACTCCCCCTTCATACCTTCGGCCTTCAGTCCTGCCTTCTCTAGCTGTTCTTTAACCACGTCCTTTATGTGCTGCCACTGGGGGTCTCCTTCGCCCAACTCCTGAACTTTGACCTCCCCATCAGGGCTGCTACCCGTCTTATATTTAGTTATTTTGATCTTAACATGGTCGTCAGCCGCTTGGTCTAGGGTGACGAGACAAAAGAGGGACAAATAAGACAGTTCACCTAAAAACCCATCAGCTGGGCCACGGGATGGAGGTGGTAAGGGCTAAAAGACGTGTAATCCGAAGCACTGCTTATAAACACAGATAAAAAATATTGCGTCTAAATTTCAGTTTTGATTTTGATTTAGATGAATGCAATCAAAAGTCACCCACAATTACATTAATGGCTGCAGACGAAAGACCAGCAACTGACCAAAAAAAAAAAAAGCTTGGTTTGATAGCATAAATTCTCTGAATTCTGCATCAAATTCCATGTGTGGATCTCTCCTGAGATGAAGGATGTCATAACAAACATCTACTGTACAAACAGACGGAATATGAAGATGACTGAATCATACGCGCTGGGTGTGGACAAGCTCATGACTACAAAAGGGCCGGCCGCCTGGTTACCTGGGTGCTTTGGAGCCAGGCTGGGGCTGCCCCTGGTCGGATCGCTGGCTCTTTGGCCTCCTGACGTTTTCTGCTCTGGGTCTTGAACATCTTTCTCCTCCAGGTGATCAAGTAGCTTATCCAATGTTGTCTCCAGCGTCTGTGTTGCCTGAGTGCGATCGAACTCCCCCTTCAAACCCTCTGTCTCGAGTTCCTGCTGAGCCTACAACACAGAGAGAGCCAAGCACCACCTTAAATTTATTTTTCTTTGTTTCCCGCTCTCTATTCACTCTCTCTGCACATATAGAGTATAGTGTGAAACCTCATTTATGATGTTGTCAAACTCCTTCTGCATTTCCTCCTTTATCTCTTCAATCTTATCCGAAGGCACTGAGAGGTCAGCCACTTCATCCTCAAACTCCTGCAGCAAGCGGTCATCTTCATCTTTCTCCTCCTCGTTGAGCTTTTCTGTTACCATGTTGCTCGTTGTTGTCTCTTCTCTACTTTTAGCTTGATTTTGTGCTTTCTTAAAAAAATAAAAATAAAAAAAAAAACACCCAAAATGGATTAGAAAAACCTATGCACTCCAAAGACAAAGAGGTGTAAAAAAGTATCACTTACACTGGCAGATACGGACCTTTCTGTTACTCTCCTTAAGGTGCTGGACAAATTTCATCAGGTCTGCTGGGTCAGTGATGATTTTAAAATTGAATTTTTCTACTAAAAGGAAAGAATATAAGAAGGCTCTGGTTTGTGTTCCGTTTGTAAACCAGGCACAGAAAAAAAGACGGCTGTTCTATTAATCTTTTTTTTTATTAAATAAGCTGTGCTATAAAACAGTCACTGCAAAGGTTATAACAGGCTCTGGCCTCCCTCAATACCTTCATCACCATCACCTATGACTTCACTGTCTGCATGTGAGTTATGGTCACCATCTGCAGCCTGTCAGAGAAAGAAAGATTAGAGATGAAATGGAGACAGAAAGTGCTCACCCTCGCCCCCTGGTGGTCAAGAGTTTACTGATCAATTTGACAATAAAAATTCACATCAGCCTGTCAAAAGCACCTGGAACTACAGTATCATACTATAATAATTAGTAATAATCAAAAATAATTAAGTAACAGTAAAATGATGACTAGAAGACTTTAAAATACATTAAAATGAAAGGACTTTTATTCGGTGGAAGGCATTAACGTGTCTTCAATGTGGACTTTGCAGGTCTAATTAGAACTATATTTTGAAACCATTATTTATTTTAAGGAGATCCTGTTATACCTGATCGTCCTGCTGGGAAGTACTTGTTTTTGAAGTCTCTGGCTTTGTCACTCCCTCCCAGAAGTCAGAATCTTCTGCCTCCTCTGACTCTCCGTCTTCAGATACATCAGCAGCACCTGTTTCAAAATCAGAAATATACATTTGTGTCAAATTGAGCCACTCCATGATACGGCCGGCTCCCTGAACACTACAGCGTACTTTCAATTTAAGATGGAGAAACATTGTTTCCTTAGTAATTACATTTGCATCATGAAAAAACCTCAGATGACGAGTTTATTAAGTGCACTGACAAATTACTACCATAATTTGAGGGTCATGTGCCTCAAGAACACACCTTTTCTGTCACTGCTGGGTGCAGACAAAGTCTCCTCTGCTGTTACTTTTACTGCTCCATCTCGTCCTTCATTACCAGCTAACATCTCATCAAGGCTCCTCAGCTCCTCTGAGATCTGCTCCACTTTACGCTTTGTGTCCGCTGGGAACAGAAACAGGAAGATTGAAAGAGGAATCAACCGAAAAACAGGGGAAAGGGCAAGTTTATTGTTTGGAAGCCAAGTTAGCTTCCTAGCTGGTACCATATAAAAAATAAAAAATCAGAATCTGTTTAAACTGGAGGAAAAAACACAGAAGTCAAGCGACACAATGCCTTCAAATGATGTATTACTTTGACCTTGAATTTTGTTTTATTCACTCACAGACTTGAGCCTTGACGTAATCCATGTACTGCTGGGCACTTAGTGCTGGCTGGCACACAATGCCCTGCGGCTTGGCAGTGGATGGTGGCCGCAGGAATGGGTGCTGGCAGGTGCGGCTGGTGTGAATCGTCAGCACATAGCGACACGACTGAGGCTCATCTACTCGGGCGATGTAGTCACCTGAGCCTTCTTCACATACAAACTGGAAAGAACAGAGCAAAAACACACAATCTATGTCTGCACTGAATTACTGAGTGACACGGTTGTTTTTTTTAAGGTGAAAATAATTAAAACACAGGAAATAAACATTAATGCACTGTTACATGCTGCTAATAAACACCATGTGATGCAAAAAAAAGTGAACTTAAAATCAGTAGAAAAACAGTAATTGAAGCCTACACTAAATCAGCTTCAGTGAGAGTGAAGCTGAGACTTACTGATTTGTTATTCACAGTTATTTATTTACTTGTATTTATACACTCGGAGTCTGCTCCGACCAGCTGCTTGTTTCAAATACATGTTGCCAATGGGGAAGTTACAGAGTGCCCTGCGTCAACACTCACATTTGGTTGAAAGGTGGTTCTCCCATCTCTTCTTTGTTTTTTATATCTAAATTTATTGACTTTATAAAACACCAACACCTCTGCAACACCTCGGCCAGCACTGGCAAATAACCTGGTTAGATGCCACTTGTTTCTAGTCTTAACAAGTGCTTAAAACTATTGTGACCATGTGTGTGAACTTGCACATACATGTTTTTCTTGTTGGGTAAGAGTTTCCTGTGAAACTGACAGCCACACAATTGCAAACCCCAATACTTCCACCCAGCGTCAGTTAAGGTTTCCTTCTGATGACTCTTCCACAGACCCTGATCACTTGCAGATCTGTAGTCAGTTGCTTAGAGGATTCCAGTTTTGTTGAGTTCTACTACATCTGTGTAATCTGAGAATTTATCAGCTCAGAATTATCATCATCTGATAAACTTAATCTCCTTTAGAAGGGCTAAAGAGTCGAGTACAGCTTTAGCACAGCTTAAAAGACATCTGCATTTGAAAATCTAGAAACTGTAGGTGCTGGAGAGTTTTCCGGATTTCATTAATTTTCCTGTTGTAGTCCTTGTTCTATTAATTCTCACTGCATGCAGTTAAAAAGTCCCCATGGAGAGCAAAGGAGGGAATCCAACTCCCTGAATTCAATCTGAAAAACTGCCATCTCACAATGGCTTGTGGTTATAAGCCATTGTTAGATCGCAGTTTAACTTTTAATTAGCTTCTTTGTTCTTTTTAATTAGCACTCGGAAATTGGCTGTGTGCTCCGTGAGATTAAGACATCTGACTAGTTGATGGGTTCCTAGACTGAATAAGGCCCTGCTGTGAAAATCTAAAATAGTGTCTAAGTCACAGTTTTATTGTCTACTACAATTATGTTCATGTGCATTTTCATTAAGTTTGTTTAATACGTGTATGTTAAATCTTCCTGAGACTTTCTGTCCTCTGCAGTGATCACAAAAGAGTGTATATTGAAAGATATTTATTTCCTTTGTTCTCAGAGGGATATTGTTAGTTCCTTGTTCTAACATTGATCTGCTTCTGGCTCTTTTGGCTTTCTTTAACTGCGCATACATGCCATCAACCTGTCAAAGACTGCAGATGATAATTAACTGGAATTATTTTGATACAGAAGGAATCAGATGAGTCTGGTATCAAAATGGTGGTTAAAAAAAAAAAACAACAACTTAAATATGCTATAACTTGTTTTTTCATCAGCCACCTATCCCACATGGTGATATGAGTCTTGACCGTTTACCCAAAATGCACTTTTTAAAGTTTTTCTCATTGAGTAAAAATAAATAAATAAAATAACACATAATGGAACAAGCAGGGGAGGGGTGCTTGTTTCTGGTACTCTCTTTCATGGACATTAAATTTGTGCAGCTTTTCTGTAGAATCTATGATATATATATACACATGATACTGATGACTAAACTCGGTTACAGGACAAAATATGCTGAACAAAAATTGATTTTGAAACAAAGCTTAGATGTACTGTTCAATTAAAAAAAATTACATCTGTCTACTCTTGTACTTAAGGCATTATGAGGGTTAAATAAAATAAACATATGTGTATTATCATTCAAGGAAAAGCATAAACAGCTTATAATGGATTCCCACACTTTTGCATATAAATGTATGAGTGTTTGGATTTGCAAAAAAATAAAAATAATAAGAGTGAAACACATAAATCAACTCAAGAAGGATGTACTCCAAACTGAAATATCTCACCCGGACTTCAGTCTCTCTGGGATCTCCATTTAGGTCACACTTAGAGCCATTCACATAGGTCTGGCTGTGGTATCGCTTTAGCCTGTGCTGTTTGGAGGCCTGAGAGGAAAACAGAAGGGATGTTTGTTTTTTTAGTCTGTGGGTTCAAAGCTGACATCCAATATGGTTTAAGGAATTAAATAAGTGCAGCTTTGTGGGTTGTTAACAATAACACATCACCAACTACGATGTTGAAAAGCTTTAAGAAACTTCAAATACATTCTTCCCAGATTTATTCTCTGAAGAGTGCAGTGAACACCCACAAAATTCAACTGTAAATTCGCCACATGCACCTAAACAAGGATTTGAGCTCATATCATGGAATTCAGCCAAAACACAGAGGCAACTTTACCTTTGCAGTTTCATTGCTCCAATCAAATTCTGACTCATAATAACCCAGGAAGAGGATGTCCCCTTTGATTTCCGTGTCTATGGACAAAAGAACACGTCAAACACAATAATAGAAAACATGTTGTGGATAAAAAACAAAGACGTAGGCTCTCACCTTCAAGGTGGTACTGTCTGATATGCTGGCCATGACAGAACTCGTACGTCCACCAGTCCTTCGTCTGCAGGACACATATTTCTCTTAGATTTCTACACAATGTACAAAACAATGTGCAAAGAGCTGCACACTCGATCATAACAAGAAGCATTGCTCTTTCAGTTTAGATAAAACATCAGATTCATTTGAAACTTTTCTATCTCAATAAATACACTTAACAGTAAAATATGAAGAATTAATCTTATGAGGGAGTCAGCATCACTGGGTACTGGTATGAGGAAGACCCCTGAGAAAACCCTTTAAATGTCACCATCTTTTGTTAACTGCACAACAAGAGAAATAAAAAGCAAACACACACAAATAGTTTGTAGAATCACCTTTTGTAGCAATAACTTGAACAAACAATTTTCTGCATGACTTTATCAGTCTTTCACATTGTTGTGGAAGAATTTTGGCCCTCTCTGCTTTACAACATTGCTTCAGTTCATTGAGGTTTGGAGGTATTCATCTATGCACAGATCTCTTGAGGCCGTACCACAGTATTTGAGTCAGTTTGTGGTCTGGACTTTGACTGCTCCATTGCAACACCTGGATTCTTTTCTTTTTCAGCCATTCTGTTGTAAATTTGCTGCTGTGATTGGGATCATTGTTCTGTTGCATGACCCAATTTTGCCCAAGCGTTAGCATCATGGACAGATGGCTTCACATTTCACTCTAAAATACTTTGATATTACAGAGGAGCTCGTGGTAGACTCAGTGACTGCAAAGCGCCCAGGTCCAGTGGCTATAAAATAAGCCCAAATCATCAGACATCCACCACCGTGCTGACAGTCAGTATGAGGTGTGTGTGCTGATTTAATGTGCTTGGTTTTTGGGCTTCGAATTATTTGGAAATGGCCTCATAACCCTTCAGGATTTACAGGCAGCAACAATTTCTTCTTTAAGATCATTGCTGATGTACTTCGTCCTTGGCGCTGTGTTAACACATGCCTTAATGTTACAGACCAGCAAAAAGCCAAAACTTTTCTAATAACCACACTTACTTCTGATCAATTAACTTTCTTTGTCACGTGACTATAGATACAAGTTGTAAGAGGAAAGTTTCGTAAATACTTTCAAGGTGTTTTTAACAAAGGTCTTCTGTCCAGTCACGCTGGATAAGATGCAATGTGAGCAGAAAAATAGTGATTCCTCAATAAGCCAAACCAGTGAAAACAAAAGAACAATGCCAGATGTGTGCCTCTTCCATTTGTTGTTTTGGTCCTACACAACTGGTTCCAGTGTGTTTTGCGTTTGGGTTGTTATTGTATTAGTACTGTAATCACGTCACTGTATAAAGAGCTTAAGCACTTCACTGTTGGATTACACAGATAAGCAGTTAAAGACCAACCTTGACTAGACATGGGGCATTGTGTAGTGGCTTGAGCAGGTCTGGGATTTCTGGCCCAGTGTATCCTTGTGTGTCAGGCTCAGTGGCGGGATCCTGATGAAATCGGACCGCCTGGGCTGGAAGTCGACATTCATACAGCTGTTTGTACTTGCTGGACACCATCATAACCTCCTCTGTCTTGGTCTGCCAGAGTAAGACAGGCATGGAAAGGGTAATGCATTTAATGGTGACATAGAGGTCTCATATTACCAACGCATTACTTGAGTGTGGACGGTAAAAAAAAACATGGTTTGCTGCTGTAGTTTTAGCCAGTTACACATATACCTATGGCAATGAAGATGACAGCTGTCACAACACGCTGCATATGTCACCTGAGAATTACTCATATTCATATATTTTTAATATGTTTTGTACTTTTCTGACATAAGCTTACTAGTTTTTTGGAGTTATTCGGCGATATTAATAATAAATGAATAACGCTAGCTCTTATTCTAGCTAACAAGCTATCCGTTAGCGTTTCCTAGCACCTTGACTCACCTGCCCCAGGATGACAGGATCGGGAAGAATCTGAATCCCATATTTCATGTCATTAAGCTCCTCGAAATTCAAGAAACCCGGGACACAAAGGGGATATGACAACAAGAAAGCGTACAGACTTAAGGAAGCAGCCATCATTAACTCTCTCTTCGTAGCCCTGTCTGACAGCAACAAAATACAGAACGCCTGACATGGTATCAGTGGATTGGTTGAGGCGGAAAACTCTGCTTTCTTATTGGCCAGTTTCTGTGTCTATCAAAGTTTTTTTTCTAGTTCTGGGTGCGTTGGTTTACTACACCACCAAGCAGTGAATGGATGGCGTGTTCCTCCTATATTTAGCACGCTAATGACTAACTGCCCACAGCTCAGCTATCACTGCCTGTCTTTCCATGAAATAAGCTCACACCCTGAGACAGAAACAGAGCACAGTGAATTGGGCGAGTCGCCACCTAACTGGGGCAAATTGCAATCACGAGTTTTTGTTTTTAACATTGAAATCCCAAGTAACGGATTTCAAAGGTTTACAGTTTTACATGTATACAATTATTCATAGGGTACCCAATAGGTACACAGTGGGCTAAGAAGTGTATTCAAAATATTGGGCTTAAATATCTGGTAAGACTGAAACTGACAGTTCCTTAAAAAAAATCTCACACATGCATCAGTGCACAGACGCCCACACACACG
Organism: Apistogramma diplotaenia; assembly: GCA_015052665.1. Taxonomy (NCBI): domain Eukaryota; kingdom Metazoa; phylum Chordata; class Actinopteri; order Cichliformes; family Cichlidae; genus Apistogramma; species Apistogramma diplotaenia. The sequence goes on along the minus strand of VOQJ01034481.1, from coordinate 2,469 downwards.
CACCACTCTAAACACGCAGGCACAGATTGTCTCATTGCTTTATTTTAAGCAAATATTTGTTTTATCTTTTTCGTGCAGTTCAGTTATGTCCTGTCACGCCGGAGTTCCGCGCCGCTCCTGCGTGCGCTCTGCTGACTGACCGCTGAGGAGTCTCGTAGAGGTGCGGTCGGTGCGCTCGCCGCTGCGCTGCAGCCGCTGCTGCTGCAGGGGGAGCATCCGTCCAACAGCCTGCAGTGCTGCAATGTGCGGCCGTTTCGTCTTTGCTCCGCTTTCACCCACATAATCCCATTTTCAAGACCGCCGAGGAGCAGATCCGTTAGAGAGGGGCGAACTCCATGCAGCGTGCGTCTTAACTGAGGTGAGCTGCGCGGTTATCTGATTTTGCTGTGGTAGGGTACTGTTTAAAAGGCCCGTGTATTTTTCAGCTCTGGGGTGAACGTTTGACAGATTGTTTGATAGACAAAGCAATGAGAGGGGAAGAAAGGCGTGAGATTTTTTATTTGATTTTTTTTAGATAAAATTGTTGGTAAAATGACTAAACATGCAATATGTCTTTATTTTGATAATGCGTCGATAATAAGTGGTGTCTGAAGATAATCAAGCTTTTGGATGCATGTTCCCCCCCCTGCAGTCTTATTCAGGCTAAGGTGGGCTAATAGGCCTGTTTGGAGCCAGGCATTTATGGTCGCTTCCCCGGTTTCCGCACAGAAATTCGCATTATTTTCCTTATGTTTCACAGTACGAAGTAAGTGTTGTGGGTGTGAGCTAATTATCCAAATAGATCCGAGTATGCGAGCAAATCTGTCACAAGGACTTTGAGTAAGACTCAGAATAATGTGCATGTCTGTGGTATGTTCAAGCCCAGCGCTCCTCACCGCAGGCTCATTTTTTTTTTTTTGATTAAAACAGCGAGCAGCGCACAGCTATATTCTGATTGGCCTGGATTATCTGTTGTGTCTAAGGGCTCTTCCACAATCGCTGCTAATTATCATTCGAACGGGGGGATCAGATCTAGCAGGATTGCACTATCTTTAGAGATATGCAGAGTGTCATGTTCTCTTATCTTACAACCTTTCTTTAAATACAAAAAGTCTAGAGAAGAAATTCATTTCTTTACACTATAATTCAAATGAATCGGACTTCACTGAATTTTTTTTTTCAAACGGCCTTTAGCAATAGTGCTTCAGGCTTTCCAAATGTCTTTCATAGTTTTTCTTTGTATACTGGCCGCTATTTCACTCATTTTCAGTCCAGTCCTTGTACCTGACTATTTTCAAGGGAATTTTTGTTTGTTTGTTTGTTAAGCCAGGGCAGCAAGGTGGTAGTAATGCTGCCTCACAGCAAGAAGGTTCTGGGTTTGAATCAAGCATCTGGCCTGGACCTTTCGGTGAGAAGTTTGTGTGATCTCCGGGGTCCAGTTAGTGGGGTTAGATTAACTGGTGATTCTGTGTTAGCCGTGTGACAGGCTGATGGCCTGTCACAATAACACACCATTGGTTCCAATTTCTTTAGTTGATTCTATGAAAATGCCAAAGGATAACAGAGCTCGACAGGCAATTGGTTCAAATTGTTGTCAGCATGTATGAAGGATGTTAGGAGAGAGCTACAACAATAATAATAGAAAACATTTTGTAGATAAAATACAGTGAAGTGAGCTCTCACCGTTACGTTGGTACTGTCTGATGTGCTGGCCATGACAGAACTTGTAGGTCCACCAGTCCTTTGTCTGCAGGACACATATTTCTGTTAGATTTTTACGCAATGCATATAACAGCGTGCAAAGAACTGAGCACTCGACGTATCAAGGAGAAATTTAACAAATTAATTTTAAACTTTTCTATCTTACTGAATACACTTAACAGTAAAATATAAATAATTAATAATATGTTCATCACAGCTGCTCTCTCCTGGTGTGGCAATAAATGTGTCTGAATACTACAAAGTTGCTTCTGTGTTTTCTCAAGGATGAACCTTCACCATCTTTCATTAAGTGCCCAAAAGGAGAAGTAAAAAAGTTTTCACATGACTGCAGAGTCCTGTGATAAAGCAAACACACCCCAGTAGCTTGTAGAATTGGCTTTTGCAGCAACTACTTGAAATATTAATTTTCTGCATGACTTTATCAGTTTCTCACATTAATGTGGAAGAATTTTGGCCCATTCTGCTTTGCAACATAGTTTCAGTTCATTGAGGTTTTACAGGCATTCATCTCTACACAGCTCTCTTAAGGCCCCACCACAGTATTTCAATCAGGTTGTGGTCTGGAGAGGAAAGATGCTGCTGTAATGGAATGATAAATCATCATTTGGGTACTATGTCTTACAAATAGTTATAGCTAAAATGTTTCTGAGAGGATTCCGATACTGGAAAAATGCTGTGTGCTTCCTAAATTACTAAGTGTCCATGTCACTCTCTTGTGCATGAGGTTGCAGCATGAAAACACTGATGAGTTTGCTAAATGTGAGCTTA
>VOQJ01034468.1:24673-38037 GCA_015052665.1 Apistogramma diplotaenia | reverse complement strand
TATATATATATATATATACTTTAGCAGTCTTTAAATATATATATATATATATATATATATATATATATATATATATATATATACTTTAGCAGTCTTTAAGAAATAATAAAAAAAAGTGTAATCAGATGGTGAAGTGACACACGGAAACTTGACACTGATCTCCATAAAAAAAGGAGCGATGAGGTCAGCGAATAAACAAATAAGGTGTATCAAGTGTTTGGAAAGAGAACGCGGAGCCAAACAGGAAAAGGGAATGTGGCCTGGTGGTTAGCTGGGAAGACTTCAGCCCTTAATTGGCTGGGCACCACTGGGCAGAGCAGCCAAGTACCAGCAGAATGACCTCATTACCTCACTATGACAGCCCCCTTTTCACACACACATACTCTGCAACACACACTATGATGAATAATCATGCATTACAAAAATCAACTTAAATGGAAGTTGCACAACAAAAACATCCACCTCAAACAGCAGAGCAAAGTGAGGACACACATGAGGCGCCACATCAGGCAAATACAATATTTAGCATAGTTCAAACCTCTGGTATAGAAAAATTAAGTTAAAAAATTAAAGTTCCTCTTAAAGTGAGTCAATTTATGAATTTTTTACACAATTTAACTGTTATCTTTTGCAATGCAACCATTCTCAGTTTGATTCAGCTTGATGAACAAAATCTGGATTATGATGTAAAGTCGAATGTATTAATAATACAGCAGCTCTAATTCTTCATGCTAATGTGCTATTCGCTTGAGAAACTTATTACCGCATTAAAAAAACCCTGATTACAAACACCTCTATTGGGAGTCACATACTTACACTGATATAATAATCTGCCTATGATGCCACATTGTGCTGACACAATTAGCTGATGTTTAAGATTCTTTAAACAGGAACATAAACATTAAAACAATCTGAAAGATCCATAAGAGCAGGAGACTTTTGCATTTGCAGTACTTGTTGATTTTACATTTAATATCTTGATTTTTTTGTTAAAAGCCAAACAAAAGTAAATGTTGCTTTAGCTGCTAGTCTTTGTGCCTTTTTGCCTGCAATACCCCTGCAGGGATGGGTAAGCAGCTCCCTGCCAAAAAGAGCAATTAACAAGAATTTAAACAATCCAGTGGTCCCCATGCTTAGTCATTAGTGACAAATCAACCAATTCCCCATCCTGTCTCTAATTGATGCTATGCTCCAATATGCAGGCGACATCTGTCCAGCCCAGACAGTGTTCCTATTAGGCAGATGAGTGAGTGTCTCTGCTGGCCTGGTGAGGTAAGAGGCTCTCTAATTCAGCCACTGTCCCTGAGACCTGGCAGTGATGGACTATGGCCAAGGCTCTCCTCAGGGCTGTGGTACAAAGTAGTGCAACTCTTTCAGACAACCACTCGGCTGGTAAAGTCCTGCACATCGTTCTCTTTCTGCAGAGCGTTACAGTTTGTTATTCTTGAGAGGAGGTAGGTGGAGGTTGTATGGATTACTCTTCAGTATGAGAGAGAACCACAGAAACTTTTGAGTGGTGATATTAAGATGAAAAGTTGGCAGTGCTGGGATTTCTATAAGCCGAGCTGATTGATTATATGGGCGTAGGGAAAACCTTGATGAGGCATAAGGTACAATGTGTAGGTAAGGTATAACCACTTCTGTACTAAATAATAAGGAAAGGTTGGTCTCGGGTATTACATCAGATATTGAACTGCTATCTCAAGCTGAGGGTCAGCCTCGGTGAGTGAGCACGAAAGGCTCTGAGAGGCTTTACATTCTCCCGCTCGGCGTTCCCATCCATTCTGCAGGAAATCAATGTGGGACACCAGTAAACAGAGTTATGAGCTAGCACATCCATGCTTACTGCTGGCTGTTTATTGCCAGTGTATTAAGCTGCAGCTGAGAGGCCCGGCCTGTCAATAATTCTAGTCCCCGGGGAAAAGATGGCATCTGAATAAAACCTCCCAGCTAAGCAAAATCAAACCCACTGAAGGCAGCAGCATGTTTGTGTTTGCACAGGGGCAACCTTCCATTTAGCAAATGTACATCTCTATATTTATGCATTTCTATTCTTGCTTCCACTTCCACCTAAATTCTTTGCATTATCTTGATTCATCATATTCATTCATTTTCTTACAAAGACTTTGGGTCATATATATTTGCAGTGCCTTTATAAATCCAGTCAACATACCTACTCGGAGTCTGCAGCTATGCTTCTGGCTTTGTTAGGCCGTCCTAGCATCCTAACATGCTCACGACAGCACTGCTAAAATGCTGCTGATTGGACAGGATTGTCATATTAACCTTCTCAGTTTAGTAGCATGGCCGGTCTTTTGGTTAGCGCGCTCTCATGCAACCGAACTCTCATTGGTGGGGGAATTGCTGATGTTGCTTCATAGAAAAGCCCAACATCAATAGTCTGAGCAGAGTCCTACTACTTTTTAACAGCTTTGGACTCAGTGAAACCTAAAGGTAACTGTTAATGAATGTTTAGGTTTACTGAACATCTACTCAGCAGTATTTACACCACAAAGAAGTCAAAGAAGTCACCAGTGTGACTGCATGCTGTTACAAGAAATGGCCAAAATGTGTGGGGCAAAACTGTAGGCTACTTTGAGTCGTATATTTCAATGTGTTTGGTCCAGAAATAGTTTCAAACGAACAAGGTTAAAAGTGATTTAATATGCTGTAATGCCAGCACTTCCTTCTGATTGTGCAAAAAAACCCTCCAAATGATAATGTAGAGGTTGAGGTTGATGCTAAAGTCGTGCAGGTATTTGGTCAGAAACTGAAGAACTGAACAAAGGAGGTGTCTCTGATCACCAAAGCTCACAGTGAAGGGAACATGAATGTTCACACGTTCAAATTCATTCTGTTCAGAATTTGTTGGCAATTGTCTCAATATTTCTTCACAACTGTGCCAAGCCTAAAGCAAAGTTAGAAGAAAGACCCGAGGTCTAGAAACAAATCAGGGCTTTAGTTAAACAGAGAGGGCCGTGACACAATCTAGCCATTAATATACAGTAGGTACAGTACTGTGCAAAAGTCTCGAACCACCCCTTATTTCTCCCAGACTTTCTTATAGTTTTTAAAGTGGTCTTGATCAATAGTTGTCCAGGTGTTCTGAAGGTCTTTCTAAACTCTTCTCTGAATATTTGCTGCTTTTTCCCCTCAAATTTATAGCCCGTTCCTTGTACCATTTTCAGAGGAATCCTGGCTTCCCCAGAGTCCGAACCTCAACATTATTGAAGCAGTGTGAGATCATTTTGACAGAGAAGAGAACAAAAGGCAGCCAACATCCAAAGAAGAGCTTTGAGATGCCCTCCAAGAAGCCTGGAGAGCTATTCCTGAAGAAATTATAAGAAAGCTGCCTTGGCGAGTTCAGGCTGTGCTGAAGAATGAAAGTGATTTCACATGTTACAATAAATAATACACATCTATTTCCAAATATTCAAGCAAAACACAAAGAAGTGCGGGGTGGAACAAGAGTTTTGCACAGTACTCTGTGCTTACTGTTGGCGGTTTATCACGGCGACTGATGTGGCTGTATTATCTTTATCCCCTTAATACAGGGGATTTCACATCTGCTTTGTATTAGTGGTCTGTATCAAGGGGGGGTCAACCTGCAGATTAATTGAGACATGCTTAATTTCTAAAGTTTAGGCATTTTACTTCAGATTACTTCAGAGGTCTACTTGTGTGTGTGTGTGTGTGTGTTTTTGAAATCCTGCGTGAGTGAAGAGGATGAAAAAGAGTGGGAGGATAACAACCCTGCAAATTACAAGCTTCTTCAATTTTCCACATCAAGGCCTTTGTGGAGAGGGAATGTTGCAGAATTTGAGGCGAGCGCACACATCCCAAATTGACCCGACTCACGAGCGCCCTTGAGAGTGAACTAATGTGAAAAGCAAAGCAGGCAGAGCTTCCTGTGCCTTTATAGTTTGCTGTCTTTGGCCTGTAAAGGTTTATTTTATTCAGTTAATTGTGCATCACGGTCATGTGCACCCCCCCCTCGCCGTCTTCATCTCAGCGTGGTCTAGTTAAATGTCAGACAGCAGCTGACGTGCAGGGGAGGGAGCATCATTACTTGTGTCTGCGAGACAGGAAGCACGAGCGTCATTAACAGCCATTAGCTCAGAGACAGCAGGTCAGGATGCCACCACCATCACGCCGCCTCTCTCGATCACTCACAGGTTCAGAATGATCAGACTGAGTCAGGCGGGCCACCGTCCCCACATCCCGCTGTTCCCATTTCTCCCATATTTCAAGGTTCCAGTCGCTGCGATTGTGTCTTTCTGGAACGTGGACGAAGCCTTTTCGCAAATTCATTCGTTTTGATTGCTTTAATTCCGTCGTTGCTCGCCTCAGATGAGGCGCTCTCCCTCCCACCTCGCGCTCAAAGCTTGAACGAGGTTTAGCGCTAAACAAATTGACAATTATCATGCCAATCTTCGCCTCATTGGCTTCCAGCAGAGTTTGGAATAGACTTTAAAATGCTACTGATTATTTTCAAAGCACCGGGGTTTAACCATTCCCTGTGTATTCACATAAAGGCACTGCCAGTCAAAAGCCAAGTATTCAAATTAAAATTTATTGCACTTTTGCAATTACGGTCCAGATTCTTTGGAACTGACGGCTCGAAGGCATTATTAGAGTGGCAGGACATTTCTCATGACCTCTTTTAAAATCAATTCCTGTGAGCATTTGATATTTATTGCCGTCTAGTTATATTACTTTCATTTATTATGAAGCACCTGCAATCGTTTTCTAATCAATTCATCATCAAGCATGAGGCCTAATAAATTTGCTAAAATGTGCGTGAGAGTGTGAGGAAATGCAGGTGAGGTGAAAAAGCCTGCATGCACACTGAGGCTGTGACAGAACAGAAATGCTTTTTTTTGGTGATGCACGGACAGCGCTCTGAAAACACAATGAAAGGAGGAAAAATCCAGCCCTCTCACCTCCTCTTCTCTGACCGGACTGACACATGTAGCTGTTCAGCAATATTGTACAAAGGCACTCGTGTAGTGTAAGGCCAGGTTTACTTCGCATGGTGACCAGAAGTGCATAAAAATGATGGGAGTGGAAAATATTTGCTGCTCTACTGACACTTTCCAAATCTATAGAAACGGACACAGTTCATTTCAATAATGAACAACACAGTCTACTGTAGGTGCAAATCAGAGGGAGACTGAAGGAGAATCACAACGTTTCAGGGAACTGTGCAACCTCACACTCACAGCATGGTTGAGCGTGTTTCCCCCTTCTATTTCTTACTTTTTAGGTTTGCATTTATATGTATATTTATATGTATATATATGTATATTTATATATACAGCTAAAATCAGTCGATTGGATCTGTCTGGCTTTAATTTTGTGCTTTACCAATAGTAAATCGGGCCGTTAGTGACACATTTCTAATGTACATGTCACACATATCAAACCTGATGAAGTAACTTACATATGCTGAGTGTGGGAGCCCTCTCTGGTGATAACGCCCTCTTTGTCCATCAGCATTTGCCTGAATGTGCTCACTTTCTGTCGGATCTCTTCTTCCGTGTACCTGAGGACATGAAGACATGAGAGTTAGCAGAGAAGCAAACATGTATTCATCAGTAATCTGCAGTTCTGAATAGTGGGCTCAGTAGCCAGCAAACAAGGATGAATCCTCCTCAGTGTTAACCAGAGTCTGTGTGAAACCCTGTGAACGCTGAAGCGGCAGCTTTTAATAACAGCACCGAATGCAGCAGGGGCACTGAGCGTTATCTGTCATAACTGCCAGAAGCTTGTGTAGGAGGCGTGTCATGCCCCGCTATCACACAGAGTCAGAACAAATGGCAAAGGCTGTCTTCTGGCCACATCCTGACCAAAAATTACACTCAGTCAAATGATGGACACTCTGATGATTCACTGTCAGCCTCTCCGGTCCCGGGCGGGCCAGTACTGCATGTTTTATTCTGCAAGCGAGCACTGTAACTTGCTGAGCTGAGAGTAACTGTGAGCAGCGTGAGGAGCTCTCCGCGAGCTGACACAGACAGAATAATGCGGGGCTCTGCAGAGGCACAGAAAAATGAATTACTTCTCTGGGTCATATTGTAGATTTGTATTTATATTTTTTAATCGAACATATTTGGCTTTTTTCTTTTATTACATGACTGTGGCTGTTAGTGGGTGCAACAGAAGAGAAGGAAAATGATCAGTACTGTACTGGCGCCGTAATTTCATTGTGAATGTAACGATGTGAAATGTAATGAGCGAATCGCAAACGGCAAAATTGTTTATGCATACAGCTTTGGGCTACATCCTCTCAATTTGTACATTTCAACAAGCGGCAGCCACTACAGGCTGCAGCAGCAGCAGCAGTGACAGTAATAATTCAACCAGCCTGTCTGAACAACTCCTGTTTTAATCTACAGATACTCATAGTTCAGCTGTGCAAGAACATGTGCTTGACAGGACACGGCTTCTTAATTTTACTGCATACTGAGCCCATCTCCTGCTACAGTCACACCAACTTCTAAAACCATCTCCGAGTTCTGCTCGGGCTGTGGTAATGAGCTGTAATGAGTTATAGAGCCAGAGAGGAGGGTGGAGGAGGGATGGGGAAGGGAGAGAATTAATAAAGCTGTGAAATGGTGGCCAAGAGCCAAACATCACAGAGGCAGACTGACTGGGACCCATTACTATTAATAATCAACTGTAATGTTTATGTCAGATTGAGCAACGGTGGAGATCTATCACTGCGCTCAGACAGAAATCCATGGAGAATTACCATACAGCTGAAAACGCACATACCTGTCGTCACAGTGAATTCTATTAATTGTGCTTTTCAGTCTAAACCTATTGATGTGCTGTGCTTTCATATTTCAGCTAATTAGTGCCAATTAACAGACTAATAAAATGCTTGAATTTCACCAAAAATGAAGCACAAACTTTCTGCAGGCGGTCTGTATCACGCAGTAAGACCTACATTATTATTACTCAGAGAAATCCATTTAAATGCTCCAAAAGGCACCAACAGCACAAAGATGATAGAAAGGTCCAGGTAAGTTATGAAAAACTTTATCACAGGGTAACTAAGAATAGAGAGCCAATCCGTTCTTTGTACCAGGCTGTACAGGTGCTTTTGAATGCTGTTCAGTTGGACATTTTAACACTGGAGTCTACAGGGAATGACTCACGGAGGAATCACAGTTTTTGATACTTCCACTAAACGGTGGCTGCTCGGCTTGAACTCGTGAACTCTCCAGGTTGTAGCCCGCCTTTTTCCCAACAGCTACATGTTTAACATTTGGACAGAACCATCCTACCTGCCACTGGCCTGTATCTTCATATACTGATATTATCTTTCCTCTCATCTATTTGTGCAAGAAGGCAAACAAATACATTTCAAAAACTGTCACGCTATCCTTTACCCAACAGTTCAGAAAGATCATATCCGTTACCAGTGAAGGCTGGTAATACAAAATAGGGTCGCCTATATAAAAAGGCAAAAATGTAATTTCTAAGGATTTAGTCTTAAAGTTTGACTGAGCTGAGCTGATGTATCAGAAAATTGCAACCGTTTGCTGATATTGATGTTAGCTGAAATAAATGAAGGGACGGTGCTGACTGTGGTCTGCCCTGCTACTTTCTGCAATTGCATGCATCCATTAATCCACATGGAAATCATAGTTATAAGCTCCTGAAAATCCCCGAGAATCTTGAGGTTTAAAGTTTTCCTATACTGGGCCCACCATATAAAACGTTAAAAAAAGAACGGAGGAAACGCTCAGAGGCAAGATAAGAACATTAAAACTGAACAATCAAAGAGCAAAAATGGTAAATGAAACAAATAAATCAATAAAATAACATACAAAAATAAATAAAAACAAAGTAAAAGGTGTGCACAGAAGTAAACGGGCAGAAATAAATACCAATTCAAATAAAAGCCAGGTCAAAAACATGGCTGTCTTCAGGAAGGCTCTTCCACAGATGTGGACCACAGTGACAGAAGCACATTCTTCTTCTATCACTTCAAATGAGGCTCGCGGCAGGACCACGGCCATTTTCACGAGCTGGATGGTGAACTAACCAGTGGCTCATTTCAGCGTGGAAATAGCATTAGTCAGATGAGTGTTTGCCTTCTCGGATTAAATATAGCTGCCAGTACTGTATATTCTGAGCCAGTTGCTATCAGGGTGCTGATGGTGCGGAGAATGAGATTATGAGAAGTGTGATGGAGAGCTGAAATAGTTGGAAGATGGCCCAGCAGAGAAGAAGCCAGTCGGTGTGACGGTGCCGTCAGGTCCTGCTGTACGGCAATCTCTCAGCCCAGCAGCTGTCAGCTCAGCACAATGGAGGCCACAAACACACAGTTTATATTCATGGCTTTCCATTCACGGCTCCAGAGCCATCACCATACATTAGCCAGTACCCAACAACTCTACAGCAGTGGTTCTCTCAGCTGTCTGCTGCAGATTGAAGAAAAGTGTATAAAACTGGCAGGGAGGATGAATGTTCTGGCCGAGACAGACGCCAGGGCTGTAAGTAAGCCATTCTCCTTCACATTGCTCTGATGATGGGGATGATATTGCTACACGCAGGTGACTTAGTTGTCAGAAATCGTGAAGCTAAAGTACTCATTGACATACAGCACTGTGCGAAAGTCTTGAGGCACCTTTCATTTCTTTATATTTTGCTTCCAAGAAGACAGACTTTCTTGTAATTGGTTTTGAGCAATAGTTCTCCAGGCTTTCTGAGGATCTGAGGATCCAGAGATGCAGATGAGATGCATCTGCTGTTTGCCAGAAGCCTCATCAGAAATGGTCTCAGTGGAAGGGCGGCTGTCAAGAAGCCATTCTAAAGGAAGGAAAACAGACTGAGGTATGCCAGGTGACACAAGAACCTGACTGGATAAGCAGCAACAGGTCTTACGGATTGATGAATCCAAATTCGAAATTTTTATTTACGAAGGTTGGAAGAGAGGTACAACAGTGAGTGTCTACAGACATCTGTAAACACGGTGGAGGCTCTGTCATGGTTTGGGATTGCATTTGAGACAGCGGTGCTGGAGATTTTGTCAAAATTGATGATATTATGATCACAGAAAACTTTGATCCACCAACCCCGTTTGGTATCCCAAACACACTGTCAGTGCAGTAAAAGCACACCTGGATAGAAAAACACAGTGGAACTTTATCAGTCATGGATTGGCCTCCCCAAAGCCCGGACCTCAGCATTACTGAAGCAGTGTGGGATCATCTGGACAGTGAATGGAACAAAAGGCAGCAACCATTCAAAGAAGAGCTTGAAGAAGCCTGAAGAACTTTTCCTGAAGTCTACTTAGAGAAATGAGCAGAAAGCTGCCTCAGAGTGAACTCTCTGAACTGACTGTGCTGCAGAAGAGAAGTGACCACACCATATACTGACTTTCAAACTTGCATACTGTTTTTGCTTTATTTACTGTATTTCCATTTATGTTTGACATTTCAATAAATTGTTGCACCCATTCCAGATTTACTAGATTTACTTTTGCATGGCACTGTACGACCTGCAGACTCTCTGCCTCCTCTCTCCTGCTCTTCTTTCTCTTCCTTCTCTTTCCTCGTGCTGAACTGCTCTTCTCTGCCGAATTGCTCTATTCTGAAGCTCAGTGCAGCTTCACAGTATGAATCACAGCAAAGTTAGGCAATGTTTGATCGGTCTAGCTTACAAACCAAAGTGTGAGAGTGTGTACGCAGCAGTGGTGCTGCTTTAACAAAGAGCCCGAGATTTTAGAAGTATGGGCTCGCAGCATCTCCCACAGCACCTGAATGCCTGCTGGAAACCACTGAGTGGCGGGGATCTAAGGAAAGAAGCTAAAAACTTCTCCTTTCATGATTGCCAAACTTCTCGGCTGCATTTCAAGAGACATTAGACAAAAATCCATAGTGAGCTCAGATCACTCTGTGTAAACGGCCACATACTGGATGTTTGTCAGATGCTTTTAGAACACGTGCACTGAAACAAGTCCTCCTCTGCACACACAATTAGCCCTTCTTGCAGCTGTAAAGGTACAGCTGATTTCTTGCCTGATGTGCCATCTGCTCTGACACAGTGCTGAGCAGGGGCTGATTGGAGGGAGCCAGACCGAGCAATACTGAATTCAAATGACTGTTTAACTGAGCATGTCGTTTGTGTATTTTCATTTCTGTATACATATATATATATATATATATATATATATATGTATGAGTAGGAGTTGGGACTGTCCAGAAGCCAGTTAGTGAAGTGGATCCAAATGAAGGCTATTTAGCGCAGGCCCATTGCCCACAGCATGCAAAGTTCCAGTGATTTGGGCGGAGACAGACAGGGGACATCGATCAGAGCAAGGGGCCTCCCCACCACCACGCAATGAAAAATCACCACGATTAAAGAGCTTGATTAGAGTGATTAGACAGCTCCAAGCACTTACAGATTTCCCCCATTAACTCATGTTCCTGGAAAATGAATAGTTGTGGCCCCTAGACCATCCTCATGCTGATAGTCATCGATTTGATGAGGAGTGCCGTTGCATGGAGTGTGTGTGTGCTCATGCGGACTGCTGGCAATGTCTCCTGCCTTTGATATCTGAAGAGCTTTTCTCTGCAAGTCGTCCCTAGGCGCTGCTATATGCCTACGAAACTCTGCAGCCATCAATCCTGATGCAAAGGTACATAAAAAAAAGTGATGCCAGTGTAGTTAGTAAGATTGAATGGCTCTGGGAACATGGGAAGCCAAACCTGAACACCCCCACATTTCTATTTCAGGGGCAGAATTAAAATGACCTACAGAGTGCCACAGTGAAATAGTTTAACTCTCAAGTGGAGAGGCTTTTCAATTGATGCTCTCTGCAGCCCATAACATTTTCTGTTAGATAACAGATTCTACATAGGCCAGACGGAACGGGCAGCGAAGAACAAGTGCACCTTTTTCCTCACTTTCTAAAGCTGCCCTCTTCACCTCCCCCCCGCAGTGTAAGCAGATCAATGGCTGGAGCAGCACAATCCGCCATTTCTGATTGCTCATCTTCTCTAAGACTTTCTATAACAACAGGGTTTGAGGCTGTTTTGTGTAGCATGCCCCTTCTTTATTGCCTCGAGAGCACCCTCGTTACAGTTTATAAAACGGGTCATTCACCCGAGACGATTTCCCATCCAATTTTTTTTTTTTGTCTTCCAGGACACACTTATCATCTTATGTCTTATGACGCAGGCTGTGGCTTGCAGGAAAACCTCCATCAGAGCAGAGATAGTTATGTGCTCTGGCCTCAAAGGCTCTGAGAGCAGCTCTCTTAATAAGATCCAGGCTGCTCACATCTCTTGCAATTAAAAAAGTGACACTGTAGATGTTACTCTGGAAGTAATACCACAGCAGGAGCAGCCAAAATGCAGCAGTGTTAGTCTCAGCTGAGCTTCCTGTTCTCAATGTTCTGCCTTGGTTCACTTGTATCAACATATAATGTGCAAATTTAGTCATGCTGTTCCTTATTTGTTTGTGCCAGGCCAGACCTCACTACTTGACTTTAAAACAGATATTAATTTATGAATACACCAAGCGCATTTTATTGTTTCTGCTCGGTGAAGCAGTGAGGCTAAGATCTCTTGCCTCCTCTTTAAAAGGCTTGCAGTGCTGTGCACCAGCAGTTTGGTGCATGCACAGAGAAGCCTTAGCACACACTTTGTGGATGAACATTATCTTGTTGCCTCTCTGAAGCCAACCTGCATATGTGTGTGCACATGCATTGTGCACATGCATACGTGGTGGTCCTGTGTTTAAGGGGAGGAGGGGGGGGGGGCATGTAGACCGAATGAAGCCCTGTGAAGAGAGCTCATTAAAGGCTCAGACACCACAGGAGTTCAAACCATGCATGATTATTATGCCTCAGTCGCCGTGGAAAAAACACCCCTGAAATAGAGTCTGGACCTTTGCATACAGAGCAGCTCAAAATCAGTCAGTGAGGCAGGTTATTATCAGGTACCTGGAGCTGATTAAGAGCGCACACTGTGCATTTGTTTGATATATTCAGTACATAAATATGCTTTGGTGGAAGATGGCTATGACGCTGATGGAGCTTAAGTTGGGTCTCCTACAAGAAGTACTCCAACAGACTCATGCTCTCCCAGACAGATGCCACATATAAATGGCCTGATGTATATAACCTCTAGCCCATCTAATATACATGAAAAGGCAATGCCCCCTGCAGTGACGAAGCGCTCGATGCAACAATAAATGGGAGATACCGCCAGGCCTCGGATAGCTAAATGAACAGACTCCTTTAATCGCTGAGCCTGTCTAATTGGCTCCCGGGGTGAGGCCATCACTCACGACAGACCATTTATCCTGGTTTTATCTCCGGAGAGGAGCTGGGGGCTGTGTGTAAAGGGAGGAGGGGGAGTGTCTGCCATGCGCTTGCAGAGTTGGAAAGAGAGGGGGTGGGGGCTCCCATCCAACCTGCCCCAAAGCCTAATCCTTCACCGCGTCCTCAGTCAGTACCGGGATTCAGCGGTGACGTAGAGTCCGCCGGCTTAAATCCACTACAAATGAAAACAGACTCTAGCCACCATCTTAATTGTGTCTAATGCCTGGCATTGCTCTCCCTCTCTATCCCTGTGTTTCATCCCCCGCTCTATCCCTTAATCCGGCACACACGCTCTCTCATTTAAAGAGGCACATTAGAAACTGGAGAGGCATGGGTAGCTGTGCCGAGCCAAGCTGGCAAATGAGATTCTCCTTTTATTATAGCGTAACAAGATGAGTTGAGTCCGTCCAGGGCTTTAACACTCAGCCGAGTGGTCGCCATCCTTCATGTGCAACTCTCTGCCAGCCGAGCCCGCGCAGTCAGACGAGTGGAGTGGAGCTGGTCAGCGCGGATGTCTTGTCTCCTTGTGTTCTGTCATCATTAGCCAAGCTGCTGCCTGACGCTACACTGTTCCTGTAGACACCACGGCTCTTTGACATCACTCTCAAACCAGGACCTATTACATCACTCTTCAGGTCAGGAGATGAGTGGACCTTGACAGATGGCAAGAGTACAAACCCCCTTTGTCTATCTTCAGTGGCTGTCTTTCAGCTACATCAATCTGCTGTGGCTTTGCTATTACCCTACAGTCTTAATGAGACCCCATGGGCTGACAACAGCAGTCACGCTCAGAGAAGGAGGAACTAGTTCAAAAAATGAGTGGAAGTATAATCCAGCTCCACCATAAAAACCACCCACTGCATTGATTCAATTCATCTAAATACGCAGCAGTGTGAAAGGTCCCTCATTGTGGCATTGAAATGTGCCTGCCACCTCTCATATCAACACTTACCCCCCCCCCCCCAAAAAAAATCCCTCTCCAATTAGATTGCCTTTCCTTCAATTAAATCACTTCCCCTCA
>VOQJ01034468.1:13581-24653 GCA_015052665.1 Apistogramma diplotaenia | reverse complement strand
TAACAACCCCTCCCTCTCACCCCAAACGCCCCTCCCCCCCCCATTACCCCCCTCCCCCCCCCCCCCCCCCCCAAAAAAAAAAATCCCTCTCTAATTAGATTGCCTTTCATTCAATTAAATCACTCTCCCTTAATACATCATGGATTAGCCAGCTTTCTGTAAATGACAAATGTGATGTGAGCAAAATGTCACGAGGTATCAGCAGGAAAGTGAGTTTTCTCTGCACTGACACAGGATCAGAGCTCGTCATTAATTATGGTCTCGCCTGGAGTTTGGCTGCGAGCTGTGGTTAGTGTGTGAGTGTGCACGCTGCGCACGTGTGTGCGCGTGTGAGCAAACACGCCAGGGAGAAGTAAGATTGCGGATAAGGGCTGACTGCCGTTTCTACAGTCTCCATGGTTCTTCCTAACTTTGAGCTGGATGCTCATGAAACACTCAGCTGGGCTGCACCCTGAGCTCACTGTGCCTATGGTAAAACAGCTAGTTGTAGATAAAGAGAAAAAAATTCAAGTGCTCCATCAGTGACAAGATTGTGAAGCAGTCGCTGCTGATGATTGAATGTCTCTTTTTGCATGCATGATTACCTCACTAACTAACTTTCTCCCACTGTTGGCCTGGGAACAGAGTAAAATCCCCTGACACCCGTGACAAGGATCTTCAACACCTCCCTGCGTCTCCACAGGCACCCAAGCAGAAAGCAAGAACCCTTAAAGCATTGACAAAGACATGATAATTCACTGGCCTGCTAATTGTGAACACAGCCAGTTATGTTAACTGGGGCACTTGGCCAATCAGGAAGCACCCAGATCTTTGCCAGATAGCTTCTGTCGTGTCCTTCACCTGATACTGAACCCTTCTTACGCCTAGAAACAGAATCCCCAGAATTCACAGTGTCTCACAATGATGCCCTTTAAAAAAATGAGACTAATTCAATTGTGTTAAGACTGATCAGAGTGACTGATGACATTTCTAAATCATGCTCATAAAAGTATTCAAAACACAGCTGCTCTGCACCAGTTCCTCACAAAAACACAGCTCCTTAAGTTTACTCTACTCTTCCAGAGAGAATTGTTGTTTTTTTTTCCTTTTTCATCCTCCCGATATTCTGATGGAAATGACATTTGG
The DNA here is from genome assembly GCA_015052665.1 of Apistogramma diplotaenia. Lineage (NCBI taxonomy): Eukaryota > Metazoa > Chordata > Actinopteri > Cichliformes > Cichlidae > Apistogramma > Apistogramma diplotaenia. The sequence continues at coordinate 23,528 of VOQJ01034468.1, read as the reverse complement.
CAGGTTACGGTTTCTGAATGCAATGTTCTGCTGCAGCTTGTGAACTCAGCACCCCTACAGGTACATACCTGTCAATGTCAGGCTCCCTGCTACACAAGCTTTTATGGCTTGCACTCCAACCGGCACCCCAATAACTGCATTGTGAAAAACAGATAAACAACTACCGTTCGTCTAAAAACGGTAATGTCAGTTGACATCAAATCCCAGGTGTAACTCTGTTTTTCTGTTAGACGTACCAACGTAAGCATTTCAGATTGGACTGGAGTTTGAATACATATACATGTGTATCATATGTAACAAAACCTTTGACTCAGCTGAATCTACAGCCCAGATGAGACTACCAGCTGCAGTTTGTGAGTTTAGCTCACAAAAATACACCCCAAGATTCAGAAGATATTGCTCACATTGAAAACTGCTGCCAACATGACGGATGCAGGGGTGACTGTAGTCAAATTACAGTACATGGGGAAAAAAGTTAAAAAAAAAACAAAACAAACAATACAGCAGCCAAGAACAAGAGCAGAAAAGTACTGTGGTAGAAATAATAAAGAAATGCTTCAACATGAAGGGAGCAGATTAAAAAAGAAACGTGGAGCAATCCGCTGACTTACATGCTAGATTCAATCGGTAAGCCTTCAGCCACACGGGCCTAGAGACTCCTTGGCAACCCCCCCAGGCAATCTCTGCTCTTATTTGTTGTACAGTTCAGTCATTAGTAAGAAAATTCTCAGAGAAAACCATCTGCTGAACTGAAAATATTCTCCCTTCTTGTCACATGTCATGCCTCGAGACCAGCTGGTGCCTGCATGGTAACCACCGGTCGCTAGGGAAAAACTACCTTATTTCTCAACTGGTTGGCGAGTGGTTGCTGCTGAGGTGCACCATAAACGTCACTGTGATTTCTTTTCTCACAAGGTTGGTTGCCATAGTTGCCTGTAGTTTGCATGGAAGACGGTGAAATACGACATGGAAATGGAGACTTTTTGCCTTCAAAGTAAAAGTTGTGACTTGTAAATGTTCTGTAGGTGACATTTTATTTTCACTTCAACACATTAATTCCTTCAAGCATTTTTTATTTTTACTAATGGCCGAACTGTACAACAAGAAGCCAAATGTTAAACTTCTCTCTGATTAGGTTTGCTTTAGTTATTTCTTTATGTAAGTGATTTCAGTGTCATACTTAAATGCTTAAGGCATTCTAAGTTTAGAAGAACAGCTCCCCGCCTAGTTTAATCAATCTGGTTGCTTTGGGAGGCTGAAAAAGTGCTCATTTCACTCATGTTGCACAGGCATAACTACAGTAAGAATGCAAGTGTGATTTTAAGCTTATTTCTATGTTCTGTTTTGCGTATCTAAAAGTAATTTATGCAGGCTAAAAATTACTTCAGTGTGCTTCAGTAGAGCACACCGTAGCAACCTCAACTCACTCGCCTCTGCAACTAACCTAAAAAAGGCCTCTAAGCAAGTATAATTAATATTATATTAATGTATAAAACTATATCTACTTCAACACATTTTATTACTATTGTAGCTTTAAACTGTACAAGTGATTCTTAGTGTGAAACCTCTACTTACCCCTGCTCCTCCATCATTTCCTGGAGCTCCATACATTTGAGCTCCACCCTCCTCTTCCTCTCATGGTCCAAAATCTCTCTGTGTGGCTTTTTCACCAGGACAGGCTCAGCTTTGGGCTCTTCCTCCTCGTCCTCCTCCTCGTCCTCCTCTGTACCTGGCTGCCCCTCTTCAGTTTTAGCTTGTAGCACCGCAGTTGCAGTCGGCCCTCCGGATCCCGCAGCTGTTCCCGCTCCTGCTCCGGGGACCGCTGCCTGGGCCAACCCGTTTGCACCATCTTTAGGAGACGGCACCCTTGTTGCATCGTACATGATTACTGAATCTGTTGAGACAGAGATGAAGAGGCAAAAGGTCAACCGAGAGAGGGGATGTCAGCTCAAAAATGGAGCCTCACTTCATGTTAATGATTTAATGTCAAATCTTTCCCCATTTGGGAATTTGTTCTCAATTTATTACTTCACTGTGAGTAACCTTTACACTTTACTAAAAAAAATCAAAGAACATTTTGTACCCACATCCTCTTTGACAACCACAAAGCTGCCAGCTGACTGCCCGTCTTTCCCAAATATACATCTCAGTTTTATTTCATTAGCCGATCGGACCAGCAGTAAGCCACAAACATTCTGAAACTGAAAGGTGAGCACTTTGTTTGATGTTAATATCTTTGGACGGGCTGCAGTGTTTCTGCCGGAGCTGCGCAGTACGCTTTGAAAACATTCACACACATGAATACTGTACACACACACACACACACACACACACTTTGGATCTTGGGTACATGTAGACATGCACGGCCGGAGACAGCACTGGCTGTAACTTCAGCCCTATGAGTCAACAGCTAAGTAGTGCCTAAAGGCAGGTTAGGAGAGACAGTGTTTCCTCTTCTAAACCCTTATCCAGTGAAGCAAACTAAAGCTGTAAATTGTTAAGGCCATATACGATGCATGTAGCATGAGAGGGAAAGAAGGATGGGAGGGGAGGACAGTAAACCGCTTAAAGATGCAGAAACAAAGGAGAAAAGAAAAGAAATGCACTGTTTGATTTTGACTTCTTTAACCTTTCTGACTCTGACTCATTTACTCAAGAAATGATGAGATTGTCATTTAGGTGAAAAAAAGGCATCTGGTGCGAGTGCTCAGTGGACTGGACTCTGATTAAGATGGACTGTTCTTTTCAGGCCAGTGCTGAATGCATGGGAAGAGTGGAAGAGCTTATAGCATGCCCACAAGCCTCAGCTCCTCTCCCTCTACAACTAATGACTTCATTTTTCACCACAGAGCCAGAGAGGACCGGCTGAGGCACTTCATCACTGCCACACATGGAGGACTCAGGACAGCTTGATGCTGAAGCTGGATGGACAGACCCTCAGAACCACAGTCGCAACCCATTCCCTTTCCTTTTATCTAATCACAGAGAGTGTGTGAACAAGCTAATGCTGTGCCGTCAGGCGCTTCGGTGCATTTGAGCTGCTCCTGGTAGTCTTTGACTGGTTAATAGGGATGTGCTTGTGTTCTGAAGTGCAGCGCGCTGGTAAACGAGCCGTGGATGTGTGCGTGGTGACACGGCTCTCGGCTGACAGAACAGGTGGCAGGACAGCAGGAGGCATCATCGCTGAATCTATTATACAGTAAATCAGCGCTTGATATTCCATGACAGTAATCTCTCATCTGCACACGCTCGCCTGCAGAAGATTGTGAGGAGCAAAGCTCTCGTCTTTAAAAAGGGTCTTTAAAATGACATTCAGGTAGATGGGAGCAACACACAAGCAGCAAAAAGGCAGGAAAATGTGATGTACGACTCATTCTCTGAACAACTGAGAAGTGAAATGAAACATAACTTAATGAATGTGCATTTGTGTGCTTACAGAGAGCAATTTACATTCATTCATCATACAGCTTTAACAAGGTGGAATAGGAAATTTGGAGAACTTAATAGTTTTCAGCAAAAAAAAAATCCACATTTTAGATATAAAACACTACACAAAACATTACAAAAAACATTTCTATTGAACACTATTGCAGCAACACACAATGCTTGAGAAATGGTTGTTTAATGCGGCCAGCTGGTCGGGGCTTTTGTGGCATTTGTGTTCATTTGCATAGCTCTTTGGCTATGCAGAGAGAGGGATTGTGGGAACTGTGGCTTTGGAGATGCACTTAGGGGAGTACTCCAAAAAAAGGCAAGAGATGACACTGTGTGCGAATGTGGATTACTTGAAAAATTAGCATGAACAGGATGTAGCTATGGGTATGAAAAACCTTTACCTTTAGGTTGTGTTGTTCAGGTCTGATCCAGTCAGAGGAGAGCTCCATGGAAACGATTTGTGCTGTAGACTGTATATAAAGGAAATTAAACTGGACTTCCAGATAAGCCCCACCCTGCAGACCATTAGAAAGAATGCGGATTTAAGGTACTTCTGCATTGGCTTCTCTTCTCTCCAGAGGGTATGTCCATCTTTTATATACAGTCAGTGTTTTGTCCTGAGCATCCCGTCTCGGTGTGCGTGGAATACGTGAGCCCTCCCCAGAAATGTCACCACATGCACCTATCCCAGCATTAAAGGCAGGCTTAGCTGCAACAAGCTTAAATTAAATGATACCATCTGAAAATCAGAGCAAATGGATCCTCCCATTCCAAATTAAATTCTCCACCAGATGTGGCGCTTGGCCTACATCTCTCGTTATGTTAAACTGTGCTGTATATCAAGCCGCCTCCATTATAGTAATGCATCGTTCCTTTTGTTTGCAGGAGGTTCGAGGGACAGAGAATCTCTTTTCTTTCAAGTTAAAACAATTAAATGATTTAATTGTCTGGTTAAAAAAAAGTCAGAGCAGAAAGGGAGACTTGTCAGTGAGCTGATAAGGCAGCAGAGCACACAGCTAATTGTGTGCGAGTCCTCTGCAGGGACTGAAGGTTATCTCCAGCTGCTGTATTAATGCTGGCACCAGCCTCTTCTGCTATTATTGCAAGGGCGTATAAGACTGTCACATCCCGACAAACACTGTCTGTAATTAGTCATATGCTAAGTGAAGTTGTTTAGCCACGAGCACAAAGTGTCACCATCAATTATTTCAAATCACAAAGAGATAATACACACTTGGACATTCAATATTCCGCTTCAGAGTCTGCGACACAGAGAAATAAAACAGACACTAGCCCGTGCCATTTCTTTACCAAGTGAAGGAAGATGGCTCCGGTTGCTTGCTCTTAACCTCTGCCTGTGGTTTTCCTGTGCTGTCTGCTTGATTGGATGCTGCCGCTGGGGAGGCCTTTGCTGTGTCTGCACTGCAGCCCGTCTTCTGCTGACATCATGCCTCATACAACAAAACAAGCCCACAGCGGAAAACAATATCCAGACACGGCTGCCGTGCAAGGTGCCGCTCTTCACTAAATGCTGAAGGGTTGCCATAATTTCCATGCAAGCATGATGATCTCTCAATGAAACGGTCGCTGGCAGCCCATGAGAGGCTGACTCATCCAATGCATGCAGTGGAGGGATCACGCACTTAAAGCTCAATTATTAAGGATAACATTCACTGGCCACACAGTGAAAAAAAAATCTCATTCTCATTAGAGATCTAATGTTACATTAGACTAATGAGACATTAGAGCAGACACTGGCCAGACTTAGATGGAAGTGAGGCTCATTTTTTTCCAAGGGGAAATTTTGCCTCAGTATATCATTACCTACAAGTAAATAACAATACTGTGTATGCACTACACTCTGCAGCCCCTTTGAGCTGCAAACTATTGTGATATTTCATGATTTTGCCTGTCTGCCTTTTTGAATAGATTGTAGGTGATAGCATACAGCAGCAAAAGAATAAACATCAAGAGCTCCCCAAACTGGGAGAAACTAAACCAGAAAACATGACAATTCATCACATCTTTGCACTGATACACTGTAATTTTTTAACCCTATTGCATGTGACTTAATTGTCACTTGTGACTGGATAGATTTAAAAAGAATAGAGTGATGAGGACACTGAAACCTTCCTGGAATTTAATACAAGAAAGACACATAAATGCCATATTTCCATCAGATTCTCCATCATTAAAAGCGTGCCCAGCAACTAAAATGCACATTCATTAGTAGAATTGCTAAAAATTTAGTTAAAGGGGACTGATGATACCAATTTCCATCTCCATATTTTATTTTTGCACTCTATTACAGTTGTAATGCATAGTAATCCTGTTCCTGTCTTGTACGTTCTGCAGCCTTTCAGTTTATTCACTGACTTAAACAAGATGTTTTAGCTCCTCCCCCTTTCACCCAACTTTCTTCTGATTGGCTGTGCCTCCCAAATAGAAGGTTTTTATGGCAGGTGGGTGTGGCTTCTGCAGATTTTTTGGTCTTTTTTAATTTGATTGCATTGAAATACAGCATCTCTCTGTACAAACCAACCAAGAACCAACTTCATAAAAATTAACCAGGCCGTTAACATACTCAGGACTAGTCAGGTGTTTGGACGCACTTACCCATTCATATGAACGTGTGTCCAAACCTGTATCTATATATGTGCAGTACCAGTCAGTAAAATCTAAGCTGGGTACTTTTTTCACTGCCTGTGTTATCTTTTGCTACTAATGGATTGGTTCCATCAAAGCTGGTGAGAAATGCGCAGCTCCTTCTTTACGCAATATGTTTTCTATATCTGACTATAGGAACATTTTTGCAGTTTGTATTCAGGCTACAGCAGAGCTCTCTGATCACAGAACATATGTATGACCATCTGTACACTTCGTTTAGTCTTGACAGACTTCTTCGTGTTAATATTGCAGATAACCACTATATTACTATGAGAGAGAAAAATTAACAGAATCAGAATGTGGGTTTTTTTTGTTCTGACCAGTATATAATATAAAATGAACATTGGACACTACAGAGACTAGATGACAGTATCTGTCACTCATAACACTGACAGGGCGTAAGATGTACAGTATATTAGCACTGCTGAGTTAATGATCTCTACAACAATCCAGCTTCATGCCAGAAATTCTTTTACATCCATCGTCTGCTATCTTCACCTGATATGAATGTCTCACCTTAATCTGTTGATAGGTTAATGGGGCTGACTTTAAGAGGAACAACATGGAAAGCCAACAGTGCGCTTCAATTTCTCTTGTGTCTTTGAAAATCACGGGGTTGTTTAAGTACTTTCCATCTCAGTGGGTACAAGAGAGAAAAATGTTGAGAGGTGGTGCTGGTCTCCTTGGAGCCACTTTCCTCTCTAAAAGCCAACACTCTCTCCCTCTCTAACCCATCGGCCCTCTCTCAAAGCATGCCAGGTCACCATATGTTGTCCACAAAGGCACCAATGATTGGATCTCACTCAGCGCTGGATGCACCTCAGCCATGATTATAGGGTGGCAGTAACAGGGGGCCCAACCTTGACGGAGAGTGGCAGAGAGGAAAAAACCCACCCTGGGTGGCTATCTCCTTCTGGATACATTTTTTTTGTGCACGTAAGAAAGAACGCTCACCAAACACAAACACACACGCAGACACACACACACGCCTTTCCTCCTTCCAAAATAATCTGCCCCTTGGCTGGAAGCTTCTGTTTTGTTTTAGCACTTTGGCACCCAGAGGATGTGTTCGGCTTGCCCAAGGTCAGCTGTCTTGATTCCAGGCACGTTGGTTTGCTGTTGGATGCCAGGAAACAAGCCGCCTCAACTTTTTTTTCTCATTTTACTTGTTCTTTTTTTCTAGTCATGGAAAGTGGATGGAAAGTGCATACAAAATGAGAAGCAGAGGTCTGAGAAATGATAATAGAATAGAAGCCAGAGACAGGTGGGCCTTGTTTTGTTTTCTGAATCTTGAGCTTGAACGCGTCACTTCTGATTCACAGCTGCATACCAAAGTTCGTAAAGCAGCCTCGCTGATTTGGTTGTTTCCTGGCCAAATACAGCCCACTATTCAGCTGCCTTTATTAAAAAGGAACGGGGCTTGAGTGAGCTTTTCTGTGAAGTACTTCACTCACTTTTCTGTTGTCGATTTGGAAGCGAGAACAAGAGTGTGGATTTTGACTGAAGACCAGAGAGACTCTATTGGGGAGAAGGAGAGGGCGAACGCAGAGGAGGGAGGGGAATGACTGCAGGAGGTTGTTTGATGCAGCTGAAGAATTCCAGAGATAGGATTTGGAACTACAAACACCTCTCCTCTCAGAACTCCGCAAAAATCCCACGTTCATGTGTGGGGCTAAGAGCAAGACTTTACGAACCGCGTTTAGCAAAGATTTAACAGAATACAACATCTGACAGCAACAACAACAACAAACTCTGAATTAATGAGTGGCATGAGAGACATCCAGAGCGAGGTGAAACGAGAAGGCGGCTGAAAATCTTTGGCCTCTGGTGGAGCGACATCCTTAGCAGCGTCAAAGACAGAAATAAACCACAGCTATCCCATTTTCAACACGGAGAAAATACAGAGTGTCACTTCAGAGGAAGAAAGAGATGCTGTCTATAAGGATGACATCTGGGATCATCCTGGCGCACAGTTCAGCTGTGAGTTGACAATCTGGAGGAATACAAGCTCGACCTCAGATCAAGGCTCGGAAAAGTTTCCCTCCTTTTGCTCCTCAGGGATCAAACCGTGCTTTTAAAAAAAATCTCTCCATGACTGTAACAGAAGGCTTAAGTCTGTTCCAACTACAAACTCCACTGTGTTGCCATGTGGAGGCAGAAATGATTCGCATAGGAGTGCTTCTGATGTGATTAGCAGGGTCAGCGGCAGGTGACCGCAGGCGGGCTCTGGTCTGTGTGCCTGAGTCAGCCCCTGCCTGTCAGAACAGCGAACACCACAACACATCTTCAGAAAAGATCTGGCCACACAAACATGAAAGTGATCGTGCAGGATTATTAATTCCAGTCGGGAATAGTAAAGATGTTAAAGCCTTTTGTATGGTGGCCCTGAGAGTTCAGCTGGAGCTTCAGATGGAGCACGAGCAAAGAAAACAGCTCCACTAATCTGACCACACATGCACATCGTTTAGAGACTAAAAGTGTTGGCAAATATATGTTTTACATTTTAATGGCAGCAGCCGTTTCTGCACAGCTCAAACAGTCTGCCTGAACTAGCTCACAATCTTCACACCCCTAATGGTCAAATGGAAGCGCATGAAGGGCATTAAGGATGTCTGGATATTATCTACAACCAAATCACAGCTGCAACGATATGCAGCACAGTAGCACTTCCACTAATGCAATATGGCTTAAATATAGTCAAAACTAACAGCAGATCTGACACAAAACTTGCAGCATAAAGCCTGGAGATGAAAATTTTCCCCCACTGATTTACCACTCTTGTTATTCGAATTCATCCGTGGCCGTGGTTGACATTAAATCCCCATGTATGATGTCTCTATAGCATTTCAGCTACTGTCTTCTCTAAATTTGCTACACGGCCGCTTCCATTACAGAACAATAACCATGTTGTCCCAAGAGGACAATTTACATGAAAGTGAGCAGATCTCATTAAAAGTGCCATCTGACTTTCCTCTCAGAGACGCGCTGAAGATGGAACCTAAATACGTCACGAAACCGCGAGGTAATGTTTTTCTATGAGATGTAATTTCAGCCACTGCAGCCCTATCATTAGCCTCTATCATGTAACCTTGTTTACAAGGAAGACAAAAGTTGCATTTAATGGCTCACACTGTAAGCTCTAATTGCATTTTAGCAATAAGATTAAATGACTGCTTTTTCTCCTAAAGTGCAATCCAATCTTAAAGGGTAAGATAATGCAAACAAAACTTTAAACTTTTATGCGCTACTCATTTTACTTAAAGGGCATCAGAGACAGGACGGTGCATATTAAACATAATTCTTTCACCCAACGATGGAGATAAAAGCAATTTCCTCAACTGTACCTTCCTCTCCTCCCGGCCTCTTTCTCATGCAGGGAGAGTCAGAGAGCCATCAGGAGATTAGCCTACTCCATCCAAACCACCTATCCGCTATAGAAATTATTAATACTTCACTTAAATGAACTCATCACTATACAAGCTAGTGCTTCTGTGCGTGCAGTCAGTGGCCCTCTCCCTTCTCCCAACATCATTATTTTAATTTTCATGTATATTCATCTTCCCTATTTCCCAATGGCTGAAGTTCACAAAACTCATCAGCCACAATTATTCATCCATAAATATTTCCACAAAATTATCTCCGTTCTGCATGCTAATGATTGAAATGAGCCTCAACTTCTGGCTCACAAATGACAGGAAACTTTCAATATACTGTTTCTCAGAGAGGCGCGATTCCTGGAGCACCAGCTTCCACTGCACACTCAGCTTCAAAGAAGAAAAAAAATCTTATTTAAAAAGTTGGTAGAAGCAGCATGGTGTGAGTATGGGGCAGCTTAAAAGTGGCAG
>VOQJ01034459.1:34462-49445 GCA_015052665.1 Apistogramma diplotaenia | reverse complement strand
AGTACTTCATATTGGTCGATATTGATAATTATTGAATTTTTTTGGACCTATTTAAAATAAGGACTAGTAGAAAAATATGCTGCATTTAAACATTTTATTTCACCATTATTTAAACATTTATTTATTTCAAATTTAACCTTCCTCAGAAATGGTAACACAGCCATGAAAAATATCCTTATTAGTGCTAGGCACTGATGTGGAATACCTTTCCATAGTGGTCTGTTGCTGCGGTCTTGCAACAGTAGATGCTGGTTGCTAACAAATTTGGCTGAGCTCCAAAGGGTGGGATCGGCTAAGGTGGTGAAACAAGTCGTATTGCCGGTCTGGGAAGGGGGGGCGGACGGATGGACGGATGACAGTCCTGCACAATTTGCAGACAACATTGGTCCGAGTACGTCCGACTAAAAAAATCAGAAAAACTGCCAAACTGGTGAGCTGACCTTTGCTTTTTCATTCACAGTTTCTTCGCTCGCTGTCGCTCATATTCCGCTTTTCACCAGGCGTCTCACATCACGCCGGTGCAAGAAAGTTACACAAACAAGAGGGCGTGCACGAGATTATGAGGTCGCGCAACCAGTTTGATACTGCTCCATGATTGGCTTTTAGAGTGTCACTATACGTTGCTAGGCACCAGTGGACCGACCAACCAATCTTGCTTCACATTGCGGGTGTTGAAGCGGAATCTTTGCTCTGGTTTCTTCCAATGAAAAAATATCTATATCGGACGTTCTGTCGAACGCATTTTCTATTGATATCGATTACGTGTCTATCGCAGTACATATCGTTATCGTTTTATCGCCCAGCCCTACCATGGACTGAGAGCATGCTGAGGAAGAAAGAATCCCCTATACCTTTAAGCTTAACTGAAATTACAGCTGCCCACATGGACAAGCCAAATGACTTCTGAACAAATGTTTTATGTCAGAAGAGACAAAGATGAAGTTTTTTGGCCACAATGACAACAGGTGTGTTTGGAGGAGTAAAGGTGAGGCTCTCAAACCTAAGAACACTGCCAGCTGTCAAGCAAGGTGGTGGCAGCATCATGCTCTGCGGCTATCCTGCTGACAGTGGTACTAGTATACTGCACAGAGTGGATGGAATAATGTAGATGGAAGACTATCTCCAGATTCTTCACCCCAAATCATCAGCTAGACAGTTGAAACAGACACAACTTTATTCCAACAACACTAATATCAAAACTGGTGTTGGGACAATAAAGCAGGCTAGCATTAAGCTTCTGGAATGGTCTTCTCAAAGCTCTGAGCTCAACCCTAGTAAAAATTGTGGATTATGTTTAAAAGCCAGGTCTTTTCCAGGAAACCAAAAGTGTTCAAATATTCAGCCAGAATTATGTCAGAAGCTTGTTAAAGGCTACCAGTGTGCGTACTTGGTAGAGAGACATTTAACCAAATATTAATGGGTGTGTGTGTATGTATTTGAGCCTGTTTTGTATAATTTTTTACCATTATGTGGATTAGAGAAAATCTCAAATAAATTAAAGCTTGTGCACCCAATTTTTTTAAGTCATTAAAGATCTATGCCATACAATCATTCCACCCTGGAAAAATGACAGTTCAAAGAAATCAATAAAAGCCCAGAGTTACCATGACATTCATGCCAGATGTGAACATCTGACCAAACCTGTATGTTTGGTTTATTATTATTATTAACTGCTGATGTATCCATTTTCAAATTTTGGTTCCATTCATTGTATTTTCCTTCCTTGTGCAAAGGTAATAATACAGTAATTTGAAATATGTCCCATCAAAAGTAAGGAAGTTCTTCTGATTTAGGGGTGTGCGATCTTTGCCACTGTGAATTGTGATCCATGATCGGAATTAAACGTCTCTTCACAGAAGAAATGTGGAGTTAATTGTGCAAATGGATGCCGATCATATGACTTTGTCCTATTTTCACTTGAAAAGATGATTTGTATTTCTGCTACTGTGATGCTTCCTACAGGAGCTAATCTGCTCAATATGCACTCTTCTCTGTCCACTAACGCTGTCTCCTGATTATGAATAAGTTACATATACAGGCTACGCAGTGTGTCTAGAACATTGTAACCTAGGTCTGAGTTTCCAGAGGGCCACAAGATAAATCGGGGGGGTGGGGTTCTGTGATGAGAGAGAAAAGAAGAAAAAGTGCATTTCTGCCACACAGATCTGGATTTAGGCTAGGGTTGGGAAACATTTGGAAACTTTCCCAGGGGCAAAAGCTCCTTCAGAGCCTTGTGATTATTGTTTAAACAGCAGGGCCAAAGCAGAAAATTAACCAAATTAATCTTCTGACATATCAAATAACCTTTGAATGTCATCCTATGCAAAATTAAACAACAAAGCCTGGATTCTGTTGTAGGTCGTTGTGTGTTTTGTGTTTGTGATAAATCAGAAAAGCAGAACAGCCTGTTTGCTGCTGTGGCTTTTAAGAGTTGTACAACAGTGATGCAGTAAGCAAACGATCATCAGCTGTCAGTGCTGCGATCTCCACCTCAAAGGTCCCAGAGGGTGACGTCTGTGTGTGTGTGTGTGTGTGTGCGCAGACACGCACATGTGTGTATGTGTATATATGATTCAGAGACAAGTTGTTGATTACAAAGATTAGTTTTCTCAAATGTAAAATGTTTTACTTCGCGGGGGTGGGGCTGCAGCTGTCTGATGCGATTCAGTGACAACATTGGCTTAAGTATTACATAAATAGGATCATCTGTTTTGCAGATGGACAAGAGAAAAGACCCATCATCAGTGGACATACAAAAGGTGCTACTTGCCATGAGGGAATACCGCATGGGCCTGATCCAGACACCCGACCAGCTCCGCTTCTCATACATGGCCGTCATCGAGGGTGCCAAGATCATCCTGACGGACAACTCAGCAGCACAGGTAATCACAAGGCTGAATGGAAGCAGTGCTTGAAGTGCTGTGTCAGCGTTAGAGTCAGGGTAAAAGCTTTTTCATACCCAGAGTTATGTCTTTCAGTAAACACTGGTAATACGCTGGAAAGAGCAGAGTTGCTCTAATAAGAGACGGGCATTGTTGCAGGTGCAAGTATTGCTTTCAGTTTTGCATCGGAAGCATAACAAAGAACTTGTTCTGGGAAATAGTTTTTAAGTAAGACTAACAGATTGACAGCATTAAAAGCAAATCAGAAATTTCAGATATGTTACAGAAGGCATTCTTTTGTGTGCTGTTGGCAGAACGTCTTTTTGTGAAGTTCCCGCTCCACTTCCACCTGCTATTAGCCTGGAGTTTATATACTGAATACAGACCTCTGAGCCACAAATCTTTATCTTTTACCTCTGTATTAAAACATGTTCTCATCACTTAAATGACCAAATATAGATTCATATGCAAGTGTCAGTTTAATCAAAACTTGAATGAACCTACAGTTGTCATCAGTTTACATACACTCTTCACTGTGTGTGTGTGTGTGTTACCAGGTTGAGAATTTATTGAAGTATATTAGAATGATTGTATTTACCTTGTTGAAGCAAAAGTAGACAGAATAGTATGAAGTTCAGGGCCATATGGTCCCAGTCAGTTTTCTACCATCCATTCATACACAGGTCAGCTTGGAAACAGGTCTTAAATTGCATTCTTTGAGGTATTAAAGTCTTAAGTTTTCAACTGAACATGTTGAAACCTGCAGAAATCCTGTGTAAATGTTCTCTTGCTGCATCGACACAAAATGACCTTGGACATTGACCGCATAAAACACAACCTCGAAGAAAATGAGTGATCGCCAGTGTTTTCAAACCCTGCCAGCAGCTGTAGCTTTAGATGCTGTGTTACAGACTTGCTTTTTATCATAATCCTGTTTCACTCCATCTGCTTGAGTTTGCCAGGTTTGGATTTAGCTAATCCTCGACTCAGATTTTCTTTAAGTGTGTTTTAGTAGAATCCATTTTGACTCGTAAAAGGGAAATCAGAACTAGAAACATGAATGGTGACTGTTCACTTGAGGTGTAGCAGGAAGCCCAGACAGTGTGACAATGAGCCAGCATATTCAGTACCAATAATTACAATACCAAGGAGCTGCAGAGAGTTGGCCTTTATTCATTTTATGTGCAGCGCTTAGAGTGGTTTTTCCTGCTGTGACGTATCAAACTTTGGTCTGTTTGGTGTGAAGTATTATATCACAGCTATTGTAAAAATACAGAGGATTATAAAGGCCAACAAAAACCGTTATTGAGCCTGATCCTTACATTTCATTTTCATAGTCCTAATACATGCAGTTCAGCTCACTTACAGACATGATTGTTTTGGAGAATGCACGAAACATTTGTCATTTTATTTTCTCAGCAACACGAGGAAAAATCCCACTCCTGTGTGGAATCTTTATATTTAATACAATGAACTTTTTTTTCTATACTCAAAACAAATCCGACCATCAGGATTTTTACACTTTTTTTCCTTTCCCCGATGTTCCACATCACTCTGTGCAGACAGACCTTTTCCAAAATCGCCAACAATCTCTACACTTTCACATCAATTACAGGTCATAATGTTTACATATATACATTTGTGGTCGTCAGCTTGCTGGGCAGTCTGTGACGGGTCACATTAATGAGACTCAGCAGTAATGCCTGTGATCAGTTTGGACAAAACATTAGAAGAAGCTGAAGTTAGTCTGCATCTTTCTTCTGAGCTTATTACAGACAACATCACAAACCATCCATAAATCCCCACAAAGCGAGAGGGTAGTTTGCATCCAAGCATGTTGCACAACAGGGATAATTTTATTACCTACTTACTTATTACTTAGAATAAATAAATGATCCCTGACAGAGACGGACTCAATCAGCATGTAACAGTGTCACCGGTTAGAAGCTGCCGTTTAATACTCAGGTGTGTGGATGCTTTTCCATAACAACAAATGGGGTCTCTTTAATTAAGAAAATAATAGCCGTCAAGATTATATTATATTATCACTTGACAGGCTGTCAGATGGCATGCTTGTTGTGTAATGTTGCTAGAGTACTGTGGCTCATTCTGTCAGTGATGCGGGAATGTCTGAAGCCGTGAGGGGCATCAGCACTCACTGACTGAAGGAAGCAATGTTCCATATGCTCCATCATCATTTGTATCTGCCAGGTTCCCTTTCTTTACCATAACTTTAAGACACTTCATGGCAAACCTAGTCTGCAAACTAAAACCGTAGCAGCAAAGATTAATTTAGCTTTCAAATGCAGAGTTGATGAGAATGTTGGCCAGCATGTTTCTCAGTCATGAAATTCAGCTTTTAGTTTTTAAACAGAAGCACTTTTCTCTTCATCTCTGTCCTGAGTTTGGCGTAAACTGAAATTTCCCTTCTTGGTTTCCTTCTGTGGCAGAACAAGCTGATACACCTGTCCAGAGATGACTTGGAGCCAGAGTTGCCCCCTCCACCACCTCCACCTAGACCTCACCTCAACGACAACAAGACCAACGGACCCTTCCAGCAGTCAGAGGCCCTCTCTGGAGACCACGGGCTGGCAGGAGAGCCAGACGGCCAAGACCACAATATGACAGAAAACTCTGGGCCGTAAGTAGCTTTTAAAAGATACCAGGCTCCATCCTTTCACTTGTAATTCTTATGGAGTGGACCTTTGTCACAGTAGTGGCGCAGTGTACGGGATAAAAGGGAGTATTACCCCGTTTCATTGTTGGACTGCTGAACTCTCTCTGTCTATTTCAGTGTCCGAAAGCGGCACCGTGAGGAGAGGCTAGCCACCACAGCACAGAGGGTCCAACAAATCAAACAGAGACTGACGGAGTCTGAGAGGAAACAAGAGAAGTGGCAGTACTGGAGGCCCATCCTGCTCAACGCCGGCGCAGGCGCCGGGGCCGTCTTGGCCATAGGCCTGCTGTACTGGATGTATTTCCAGTGAAGCACTGTGGGTCACTTAAAACTGGCTCCTAATTTGCACCGGTACCTGGGTTTCGGTACTTCTTCTCCACGTAGATTTAGACAGTAAAATGTTCAGAACTGAGGGTATTTATTCCTTAAAGTCGAAATGTGGGAGCGCTAGATCAAACGAGCGTGTGTATATTTTTCATGTAAGATCTAAACAGAAATAGTAACATCTCAGGATCTCGGTGCCAGCACGATTATTTTCATTTCCTTTCCTTCTGTCACTGCTGATGAATGTACTGTATCATAGAAAAAAAATGGCTTTGCATAAACTTACTAAAGGTGCAGTACAAAGAAAAATATATAGTGGCAGGTTTATTTTTACATTCTTTATTTGTAAGTGTCAGATGTGTGTTGATCAACATGTTTTACATTTTGCATTTCCGAATGACTTGTCTACAGTAGACACGTAGGAAAACTCCAGAGCCAAGAGGTCAGCTATGGGATTTTACTTTTTTTCCTTTCATTTGAATAAAAATGCATGCATTTTGCAGTTTTCCAGACCACCACTTGTTCTTCCATTCACCTTTAGCAGGGCGTCCCGACATGGCCAGAATATATTTTTGTGTGACTGGATACTTCATGGGGAGCTGCCTTGCCAATGTTTCAAACTCGGCTAGAATGTTCATTTTCTGTTATATAAACTTTGTTTTTAAAGCTGTCACATGGATCATAAAAGTTGGTAGTTTGCCCAGTTAAATGCCCACTGGATGGGTCGGTCCGCGTCTGTTCAGGTAGTCCCACTGTTGTCGGTTTGTTTGTTTGTTTGTTTTTTTGAGGAAACCAAAGCATAGCAACCTGTTTTAGTAAGGCAACAGTCAGACAAGCTCTTAATGATGAACCCCGTGTACTCCCCCAGCGTGGAATGTATTTTCTGTTGGATCTCTGGCATAACTGACACCTGTAATTCAAAAATGATGCTAGTACCATTTTACATTCTGTCCTTAGTTTGAACCCACATGATCACCAAATTGGTTTTCAATTGACTGGGACCAATCTGAAGCTATAGCAGTGCAATTTAGAAGCTGAAGCAGAGCACCTTGGATTCAATTAAGAAGAGAGTGATGTCTTTGTTGCCTGGGTGATAAAGCTTTTAACGTGCCTTGAAATGTGTTTAAGTAGAAAAAAATGTGCGCTCCCAGATTTTTTTTTTTTTTTAGCATGGTCAGTACAGAAAAAGTATTGTCGCACATAACATGAGTAAAATGTTTGCACTGCGTTGACCAGTTTGGGGGTGGTGTACAGTGACTTGTATCTGAGTTGATTGCACACTGAATGTGTCATTACTGACTCCTGAAGCGGAATGTTTGATTGGCTACTGTAAAACATGGCTTTTATTTTTTTATTTGTCTCATTTAACCCCAGAAAACTAACATTCCATTCATTCATTGTTTTCCGTGTACAATTTCAGGGGAGTTTTGCACACTGCTGAGCCGCAGTGTGGAACGTGACAGATGAGGAGTTTTGATGATGAAAAAAAAACACAGCAAGCATGAAATACTTCATAAAAAAATAAAATATTCATTTCCATTTTTTTTTAAAAACCAAACTCTGTCTGTCTGTTTTTAATTCTGTGTCGGTAAAGCAGCTTTACACCGATGCAGGAGCACCCACAGCTCTTCTCATACCACTCACTCCTGTGCTGTTAAAGTCATAATTTCATTCTGACCATGAGCTAAATCAATGCAGCCAGACTGGAGGCCTCTCACTGTAGATTCCAGAAATTGATTCAGTATTTCAAGAAGAGACCATGCTCACATTGACTGCTATAGTAATTTAATTTTCTCGTGTGTGTGTGTGGTTGAGGATATGCTGAATGGATTCTATGGAGCTATAATATTTCTTGTGCTGCTCTCTTTGATGCTAGCTGGATCGCTTCCTTGTCATTATATGATACAATTCCTCTTCTGTCAACTGCTCCCTTTAGGAGTCCCCACAGCAAACCATCTGCCTCCATTTCTTACTGTGCCTAACATCGTCTTGTGTCACACCAACCCTCTGCACGTCCTCCACTACATCTGTGACTTTTCTGTGGTTTTCCTCCTGCCTGGCAGCTTCATATTTAACACTGTCCAGTATATCCTCTATCCCAAACCCTCTCAGCCTGGGCTCACCCTGGGCTGGCCCTCTGATGTACTCATTTCTAATCCTGTTCATTCTGGTCACTCCCAGTGAAAACCTTGTCATCTCCATACCACACATCACACCATAGCAGGTCTCACTACCATCTTATAAACCTTTCCTTTCACTCTTGTTGTTTTCCTTCGGTCAGAAATCTCCCCTAACACTCACCTCCACTCACTCCATCTTATCTGCACTCTCTTCTTCACCTCTTGTCCATTGCTTTGGATGGTGGACTCCAGGTATTTTAACTCACTACCACTACTACTTCACCACCTCTGTGCCTCCCAGCTAACTGAATCTCATTCACACCCACATTCTGTCTTGCTTCTCTCCAGTGCATACCTCCACCTCTCCAGGCTCGCTTCCACCAGCTCCCTACTCTCACTGCAGATCACAAAGTCATTTACAAACATTACAATCCGATTGTAGTTCTCCTTCCATCTCCATCTTATCTTCTTCAGATCTGCCCTCACTTCCTCCTTACTAATCCTCTTCGTTTACTAATTTTCCCCTATTGGTCCTCCTCTCTCTGTGATTTTCTACATTCATTAGAGTACTCTGTCCATTGTACCTCTGCCTACTTTTTTCATCCCCCTGACAACTCCAGTTTCAGCTCTTTCCTGCAACATTCTTCCATTTCCACTATTTAATCCTTGCTTCTGCCTTCACTCACTTCCTCTTCTTGATGTCCAACATCATCCTACAGACTACTACCCAATGGTGCCTAGCTAAGTCTCCCCTGAACCACCTTGTAATCTTTCAGATTGCACCTTCTGCATAAGATGTAGTCCACCTGTGTGCACCTTACTTCACTCTTATACATTATCTTTTGTTCCTCCCTCTTCTTGAAATATGTGTTCACCACAGTCATTTCCATCCTTTTCCCAGAATCCTCTGTCATCTGTCCTTCCACAATTCTCGCTTAACATCATACCTGCCCAACATGTCCTCATCACCTCTGTGGCCTTCACCTGCATGTCCATTGAATTTTGCTCCACTCTACCATTTTATCCAGCTTACTCCAGAATTCCTCTTTCTCTTCGTACATTGAAGCTGTGGGGCATATGAACTAACATCATTAACATCATTCTTTGGAGCTATACACTTAATGAAAATCTTTGTCTTTTTCCTTTTTTGGGGGGGGAGCATAAAGAGAATAAAAAAATGCTTTTAACAATTGCTCAGTAATAATAGTTACATACATAAACTCCAATATCTCCTCAGATATTTTTTCATCCTTTTAAGGTTTTCTGTTGAATAGTTTGGAAAAATGTAGATTAAAACCTATTTTTCATAGCAAAACAAAAACAATTTTCAGCAGTACACCTTTTTTTCTCTGTTTTTTACACCTTATTTGAATGTCATCTTAACAGTGGTCCAGTTTTGTTGGAGAAGCTCGTTTGATTATGGTATCTGTTTACTATTTTAAATAGACATTTAAAGCAGATGTTTTAAATACTTCACAAAGGTTTAGAGAAACTGAAGACATTGATGAATATTGGTATATTTATTTGTTTTGCTTGCAAACAAAACAGCTCTGGAGTAAATGTTTCACTTTGTGGCAGTCGTATTTACCATAAGCTTTTGTATCTGTGTTCAATTTTATGTGACCAACTGGATTCTTGTTTTATATTATAAATACTAATATTTTATTTTCTTCTACATTTCTTCTGTCTGAATGAGAAAACCGTGCTTGAAACGTATGAATCATTTAAGGTTAAATTTACATTATGATCCTTATTTCAATAAGCATAACTTAATTCGTTCATGTCTTAGTATGAAACTCGTCTTGGATTTTACATAAATTCACTATAATTTAAACTACAATTCAAGGGTCCTTTACGGTTCGTCGCAATTCATGACGGAATTGGGGTACCTGAGGCGATCCCTGAATAAAATGGTAAATATTTGTCAACAAAACTGAAATTAAAATGCATTAAAGATACAACTTATATTACGATTTTTTTGGCGATTCGTGTAAACGGTATAATTTTAGTGTAAAAATTGTAGAGCTACAGGTTTTGTCCGGAGGACGGCGTCAGGCGTCAGCGGAGAAATCTTCCCGCTTGCTTTTCCGCCACTGTTCAAACGGGAGGTTGTGGCTGTCAAAACAGGAGATTTGGTTGTGCGAATAAAAATGGCGAATGGTGGTGGGATCATCAAATAACGGAGTTTCTTCTCATTTGAGCTCTAGTGGAACTGTGCATGTACCCGTTTGTAAGCCTGGCTAGCCAGTTTGGCCTAAAAATAAAAACCTGACGGCGGTAATAATGTCGCTGCCTCCAGAGAAAGTTTCCGAGCTGAAGCAGATCATTCACAACCATCTCCTCAAGGTGAGAAAACTATGGATGGATTCTATGTCCGTTCACGTTGTAAACAATGTATTGATCAATGCCGAAGTCCTTAAGAAATTACACGGGTACGCATATTGTTTATAGTAGTAAATGCCGCAAATGATTATTTTCTTGCAATCACATTTGCATGAGAAAGTGTTCAGCGTTACAATGTGCTTATACGTCCACTGCTAGAGTTCCTGATGGGGTTTGACTTCATATTCAGACTTCCCAAAGTCAGAGTATAAACTGGAAAGGAGTTTGGTTTTTTTTTAGAAGACGTTTGGGATGCAGAGACACAACTTTTATGCAAGTGAAGGGAATGTGACTTTATGTTATTATTTCTCTGCTTGTCAGATGGATATCCATGGGAAGATCCGAGAGGTGCTAGCTGAGACTGTGAGGGACGATCAGAGCTCAGCACATCAGTCTCTGTCTGAGGGAGATTTCCTGCGGGCTCTGCAGCGCAGGGGCATCGTAGACGATATGATGAAAGATCTTCACTTTACACAGGTTGAACAACTTTTTGGATGCAATTTCAGAGCTATATACATAATTATCTTTGATATAGAAGTATTTTTAAATCAATCGATTCAAAACTCAAACTTGTTTTTTTATCTTATTGGTCCACTTGATAACCATATATTGCTTTCACAGTTTGCCTTCAGCATGGATTAAAAGCATCTTCAATCCAGGGTGTCAGTTCTGTCCCCATCTGTTCTGACTGTTTTGTCTTGTTGTCTTGGCATGGTAGGAAGCAGGCACAGAGGCAGAAACAGGACCTCCACCAAAACCTGCTACTCACTTTGTTGATAAAGATATCATTCATCTGAAAAAAAGTAAGAAACATCATTTGTATACCAAGCTATGATGTGCGGCCTGTTTTCTCTCTCTAAAGTTAATCCCCTACTGCTTTTTTTCCTCTCAGCCAATATCGACCCGTCACGGCGATGTCTGTATCTCCAGGTGCTCGGAGGCAAAGCCTTTTTGGAGCACCTCCAGGAGCCAGAGCCCTTACCTGGTCAGGTGTGTTCTACGTTTACGCTCTACCTGCACTTCCGCAACCAGAGGTTTCGGTCAAAACCAGTGCCCTGTGCCTGTGAACCTGACCTCAAGGAGGGCTTCCTGTTAGAGATCCACAAGGACGGCACAGGTGTGTGCTAACCACCACAATAATTGTTGTTATCCTCTTGATTAATAAACTGTCTGTGCTCACAATATAATTTCACAATTTTGGTATTCCAGGAGAAAGCGGTAAGATGGCGGATGCAACCGCCATGCTATCCATGTGTGACCCGGTGCACTTTGTGCTGATAAAGACAAACACCTCCAGTGAGACAATGCTGGTCTCGTCCTACTTCCTGGACTGGAGGACTGTCCTCAGCTCACCCAGTGGCAAGACCTGCTTTGCTGTAGAGCTGATGGGTGTTGGTGAGTCTTTTGATTTTATTTTTTAAGAACACAAGCAGGCCTCTGCAGTCAAGAATAATGAATATTACTCATAGTTGGTGGTTTTGAAACTATATAATACAGCTATATAGTTAAAAAAAAACACATATAGCTATATATCACATTATATTACCATCAAAATCTGTGCCTCTTCTTCCAAATACCATGAATAAAAAAGAGCACTAACTAATAAATGTTCATTATTCCCATTATTGACATATGCACTGTTTGTAATTCATTTTTAGAAACCATTGCATGTATATTATGAGATAAATTCTTATAGCAGAGTAATTTGCAGTGTAGGCTACATGATTATAATTACATAGCCTACATTAAGTCTGGGATATAATATCAATATGGAAACACATTCTATTGTGCTTCTTGTGATATGTTACAGTTGGAGCCAAATATCACTATTAGCAGGCACCTTAAATGTGTCGCCCTGCCAGTCTTCTCAGAGTGGCAGACAGTGCAAAGAGTGAAGGAAAGCAAATCAGAGAGCTATTTTAATAACGGGACACATTTTAAAACGGAATAATGATGGTGGCACACCCACTGAAACACTATTTATATGGGATTAGTATTTACAGGGAACTTAGAAGGTCATGGGTTCAGATCCTCCATCTGTCTGGAGCCTTTGCATGTTCTCCCCGTCTCTGCGTGGATTCTCTCCGGGTATCCTGGTTTCCTCCCATTCCAGAGACATGCAGTCAGTTGGGTTAGGCTAGCTAGTGATTGGCTGTAGGTGTGAATGAGAGTATGAATTTGTGAATCTGTCTTACTGTGTTAGTCCTGCGACGGGCTGGAGACCTGTCCTAGTTTGTCCAGGGCGTGCCCTGTTTCTCGCCCTATGGCAGCCCCCTCACAAAGCACAGGAAGAAGGTGATTGGATGGACAGATAGATGGATGGATACAAATTGCCTGCCTATGTCTGTGTTTCTTGAGGCACAATGGCACAGGATAGTTCACCAGCTAATAATCTGATGTTGCTATTGACCGGCTGCCACTTAGTCCCTTTTCTAATGCAGCAGTGTTTGTTACTGAATGCTAAATGTTTTCCATTTAATTGATCTTATTCTCTCTATGAATGGGAATCTGTGCTCTGCAGCAACATAAGCCCTCTTGACTTTGCACCCCAAATGCCATCCAAACTTTCCTGTATAGTAGCCAGTGTATTCGATATACTTCTCGTGCTGAAGGAGGCAGAAGAAATGCTCAGAGAACATAAAAACCTTTTCAAGAACAGAAAAACCACTGAGAAGCCAATTCACCTGGGAGAAATATTATTACAGGGCATCTGTGTCGTTCTGTATATATAATACAGTTCTGTATTTTGAGTTGAGTTTCCAGTGAATTTCCAACTAACTCATATTCCCTCAAAAGCTTTTAAACTGTAACAGTTGATTTCATTGTGGTTAATTATTGTTGAGAAAATGTTTAAAATGCAGTGTTTTTTCCTCAGGAAGTGAATCCCGAGTCCCAGCTGGTGTTTTGACTGTCAGCATGGAGCTCTACCCTCCTCTAACAGAGACTCTGAGCGCTGACGTCATCAGCACACAGGTCAGCACTCCGGGGTCTCCTCATCTATCTGTCTTTTCCTCTGCTTCATTATTCATGAATGAATCTCTGTGAAATAACAGTGACTCATTACAACAGAATTGCATTAATGCTGTGAAGAATCACTCCTCCTCAGAGTGGAGATAAAGGCAGCGGTGCAAAAGAAACATCAGAGCCTTCATATCGAGGGAGTGATGTCACTGTGTGCTTCTCATTCAGCAATCGCTGGAGAGGCAGAGAACGGCAGAGAAGGAGAGGCTCTTCTTGGTTTATGCCAAGCAGTGGTGGAGGGAATTCCTGGAGATCCGAGCATCACACCAGACCAAACTGGTCAAGATTTTTGCACAGGTTTGACTAGAGTACAGAAAAAAACAATTATAAAAGGCAGCATCTGAGCTCATTCTGTTAGCAACATAGAGATTGAGTTCTTTAGAATAACTTGTTTTTATTTGCTGTCTTTCATGGTATGTTCTGGTTTGGAAAGAGCCCTACCTCTGTGTGTGTCTGCATGCTCCGCAGGATGAGAATGGCGTCAACAGGCCAGTGTGTTCCTACGTGCACGTCCTCCGTGCGGGCCGCCTCCTGGAGAGCCCTCGGCAGGCGGCCCGCTTTGTCAGCCTTCTAGCCCATGAGAAGGCTCCGGTGGTGGGAGGCGGAGGCAAGCAGGAGCAGTGGTGCACATTAATGGCTTTCCTGTGTAGGGGGAAGGTAAGGAGAAGTTTCCGGCTGCGTGGAAGCCACAAAGTAGGAATGATTCATTTTCCAAAGATAATGCACTTACTGTACTGTCAGACTCTTATTGTCAAAGATCAAAACAATGATAGATAATAACATTTCTTCCCAAAGTTCCAGTAAAGCGATGCATCATTTTTTTTCTTGTAAATTAAGTTTGTAATTTATCTGCCACACACAGGGACTCTGCTCAGATCTCAGACTACAGAAGCCATTAAACCATTCACACTTTATATAAATCTCAGGATGGGATGTGACACGTCAAGTGAGATGTCTGCTAAAGTGTTAACTGTACTATAATGTTTTGGGATTTTAGTTACAAGTTATCTTTTAAGCGCGTGCAAGGCAGACATCCACACTCTCCAGTCAGCATTTTCTTTGCTCTGTCAGACTTTGTACACACTTTATAAACCTGTCTAAATATAATGGTGCATCACTCAGCTATTACTCGAGAGCCTGCTGATGCAAACGCCAACTGACCAATGACAAATGAATGCTCCATGTGTTGTTTTGTAAAAATCGTAGACTGACGTGTTCAAAGAAAATACTGTAAGAAAAAAAAGAGAGAATCGGGTCTTTAGGAGGACGTGGATTTTCATCCACATCAGACCTGCTGTCATATTGCCCTTTGGGTGTACGGTCCTGCATTGGTCTACTGAATTGAGTCCTGCAACAAACCAAAAGCATAGGCCCACTTTGATGATGGTATGCATAGGCAGAATGCTGATGGGAGGGAGCTCACTGCACTTACTTGCATTCGCCAAAATGTCTTTGTATGCTGAAGCATTGAGAGTTCCTTTCACTGCACCTAAGTGACCATAACACCCCCCCCCCCCCCCCCCACCACAATTCACATTCACCAACAAACACCCTAACCCTATAAACAAAAAACCACC
>VOQJ01034459.1:16733-26769 GCA_015052665.1 Apistogramma diplotaenia | reverse complement strand
AAATTTTTGTATTTAGGTGAGTTTTTTAGATATTTGTCTGTGTGTGTGTGTGTGTGTGTGTGTGTGTGTGTGTGTGTGTGTGTGTGTGTGTGTGTGTGTGTGTGTGCTACATATGCATATAAATAGAAGCACAATGTAAATTGTGATCATAAATGATTGTGTGAAATGGTTAGTAGTGTGTAGCCTTACTGGAGGTATTCTGGTACTAATAAAAGAAGCCTGACATGGGTGAACCTTGCAGGTGGAAGCTGAGTGCGCCATTTAATTGTGGATTGTCGCGCATGCATTATTTTTCACACACGCAAATTCATCTTCCTCTTCTGAGGTGACACAAGCTGATAATGAGCGCCTTCCTTCCGTTGACGTTTCAGCTGCACTTAACAAGTATTGTCAATAACATCATCAAGTATTGTAATGGTGTTGATTGAGAGAAACCTACTGTAGGTCTGAGCCACCTTTAACACATTGCTACATGCCTGGGAGTCAAATAGGAGGTTGTTTTTGTTTTTTTTTTGGAATGTTTCAAATACCACAGTGAGTTACCACATTTAATTACACTGCTGTCACGTTGCACATTTTTCAGAAATATGGTAGAATCGTGCGCAGCTACAGAGCTGTCGGTAAATAAATAGTTTGTCCCTCTACTGAAATCTCCAGTGCAGATACTCAGAAAGTGTTTATTTCCAGGGCCCAGTGGGTATCAAGTTCCCTCTTCCTCAGACTTCCTGGTTTTTTTCCTTAACAGAATTATTCGAATCCAGGCCAACCATTTCCACCAGACTTTTAAAAAATGTTTACTTCAGCTAATTAAATTAACGAGTTGGTTAGATCACCAAAATGAAACCACTGACTTACATGACTGATGTTTTTCTTTTTTTGGTTAAACGTTTCTTAAACACCGGCTCGCTGAATGGTCTTTAATTTGATATCATATCTGCTGCCTGCCCCCCTCACAATGAACCGCAATAACGTGCGTGATCCTCATATAGAAACATCATCAGGTTCAAAAGATATCATCTCCATTATGTGGTTTAATGACTGAAATTAATCACATTCTCAGGCTGGTGTAAATGTGGACATGGTAGATGGTACATGTGCTAAAACATAACACCGTGCCAACAGATTTTAGGCTTGCAGTGCTAAAGCCTACTGTAACAGGAGAGCTGATCAGTCCTCTTCAATGCCTGCCTTCATCAGCTAAACTAGTGGTCACCTCTACAGGTATTAAACTGCTTTAAATGTCATAAAAAGTTTGGTTTAAATGTAATTAAAATTAATAAATGCAAATAAATTCTTGAGTTCGATTGGCTTCTAGCGGTGGACCCCCTGTTTGCCTTATAACGTCAAATACTTGAGTGTAACAGGCAGTGTATTCATTTTCATTCTTCTCTCACCTTAAGGCTCTGCCAAAAGCTGAATTATCAGCTGGGCAAAGTGGCCTCAAAAGCACCAGGTTTATGCTAATATGTATTAAACTAAAGTAGTGGATAGCAAGAAAAATATTTCTATTCAAATTGTTGTTTTGTTTTGTTTTTCTCACCAACAGACAAAAACTTAGTAGGATATAAAACTTGGAATTTGAGAAGCTGGACTAAGTACATTTCTGATATTCTTACTAAAAATAAAACTATAATTATGACTGGAGCTTGATGACTGTGGCTTTGGAGGGAGCTGGTTTCAGGATTACTGAATAGATAATTCAACAACAAATGATTACTCCAGGGGACCTCACTTGTTAATTGTTTATGTAAATCCCAGATTCCATCACATACTAAACTTCCACATCACAACATTAAAAGGCTGCACCAACCAAAACAGAAAACTATAAATGTATGTAACATTACTCATCCTGTTAATCATCACTAGCTGGAGTCACCTACACACAAAAGCTCGTCTGCGCACACAAAGCACAGGTGTGTCTGAGCTCTGCCGTTTCCTCCGGTCATAGCAATAAAAAGTGAGTTCCCGTTGCTGCTCTCCTAGTTGCACAACCACCTCATTATTTTGTTGTCAGTGAATGAACTTAATTCAATGTATAGGCCTTGGGCTCTGTTCGACTTTGTGAAGTAAATGAGAAGACTAATGGCGCATCTCCTTATCAGTTGTGTTTTTGTATTGTGGTAATATATCTGCTGACAGACACTGATGTATCAACTAATTACCGCATTGTAGCCATTAAAAAAGGAGTGTTTAGACACTGAGCTCTGCAGTAATTTTATGGGGTCTCTGTTTGTGCGCGTGCCCATTTCCAGGTGGCGTCTTTGACAGACAGTGGTGCTGATTAATTAAAAATATTTAAATGAATGAACGGTTGTTACCGTTGTGTCAGGAATTGTAAGAACCAGCTATTCCACGTTTTACCCCCAGTTATGATGATTGCATGCTTATTAAAAAATTACATTTGGATCATATGCACTTGTTTCTTTTTTGGGAGACGCCCACACTCACTCTGCTTACACACGAATGACTCAAAGCTAATAGTTAACACAGTCATTTGGGTGTACCTGTAACTTCATATCTATTCAAGTATTACATTTCTTATATCTCCCTGCCACCCAGCGCTACTCTTTCTCTTGTCTTATTTCTATTTTTGAAATGTAAAAATTCCTGCAGGGGGTAAAAGAAGAAGGGAGAGACAGAGAGGGGAGCAGTGGGCATTGGAGAGAAATGCAATGCATGGCCTGGAGCCTAACGAGTAATAAAGTCATTAATTCAGCTGATTAAGTTAGCCTTTGGGTTAAAGAAAAATCATATCCGTCTCCCTTTGAGATGTGACTGGGGAAGCACAGAAGAGGGAGAAGCCAGCTAATTAGTGTTGAAAAACAGGAGGGGGGCCAGAGAGGGAGATGGGAGAAAGTGTGTGTGTGTGTGTGTGTGTAACAGGGAAGAAGCAGAGGGGGGTGCGTATAGGTGTTTCGACTGAACTACTAATGAGGCATGTTTGGGGTGAGGGAGTGACAAGCTCATCAAAAACGCCCGCTTGCCAGGCGAGCCATTTCTCTCAAAGAGTTTGCCCGGCTACCTTTGAGCCTGACACTGCCACTTAATGATGTGAAACCAGAGAGAGAGGGAGACGTTAGGGTGAAATGTCAGGTTGCTTGCAGTTTAATGAGCTTGTTGTTGGATGCAGGAGAAGAAAGCACAGGGAAAAGAGCAACAGGAGATGCAGAGGCAGGAGCCCAACCACTCTCCTTGCACCTCCTTGGTGCTATTAGAGTTTGTTGTGTATTAACTTGTTAAAATGTGTTTCTGAAATTATTTGTGGGTTTTTTAAAATTACACAAATCATAATGTAATACCTGCATCTTCTTGGACTGATTAAAAAGATCTTTAAAGGGTTACTGTTTATAAAAGGCATTCCTCTAAATAAAAAATCATGTTGGATATCTATAAAATACTAAATGGGCAGGGTAATGTGATAGAAACGGAAGGGGTGCCACATCGTTTAATGGAAATGAAAATGATGATCCTACAGAGGCTGAATTCAGTGAATTCAGTTTCACTGAAAGTGAAAAAAATGATGCAGCAGGCTAGTCTATTCTGCCAAAATTTCATTGCAGGAACTCAGAATAGTCCTCAGTAGTTTGTTTGGCCCCCGCATCCTTGTATGTATGCTGGATAATGTCGGCGCTCCTAATGAGACGACGGATGGATAGGGGGATCTGGACCAGGGCATCATTGAGAACATTGGGCCCTCAGGCCACCTTCATTAAGTCTGTTTCTGATTGTATAGTCAGAGACATTCACATAGGTCATGTTGTAGCTCTGGCAGTGCTCATCCTGTTCCTCCTTACATGAAGGAACAGATGTCGGTCCTGCTAATGGACCTACGGCTCCGTCCAGCTCTCCTAGAGGAACTTCCTGTGTCCTGGAATCTCGTTCATCCTCTTGAGACTGTGCTGAGAGACACAGCAAACCTTCTGGCAATGACGCGTATTGATGCGCCATCCTGGAGGAGTTGGACTACCTGTGCACCCTCTGCAGGGTCCAGGTATCACCTCATGCTCCCTGCAGTGACACTGACCCCAGCCAAATGTAAAACTAGTGAGAAAAAAAGATGTCCGGTAAAGATGAGGAGGGAAAAATGTGAGTCCTCCACCTGTAAAACCATACCTGTTTTGGGGTTGTCTCATTGTTGCTCCTCTAGTGCACCTGTTGTTAATAAGTTTCAGCTGCTTTTGTGTTAATGAAATTCACAACCCCCTCTGCTACTTAACTGACCAGATCAATATCCCAAAAGTTTAATTTACTTGATGCTGAACTCTGATTAAAAAGTGTCTTTTTTTTACTTTTTTGAGCAGTGTAGAATCTTTACCCCTTTGGGGATTTTTCTACTCATCTGCAAATGCATATAATGTACTGCGTGAAATGCCTCTTATCTGATTTAAGTGTGTCACATCTCATGTTCAAGATGGGATTTTCAGTGTGGCTTCCATTTCACTTCTGTTATGACCCCCAGTATTTGTTATGCTTTCATTATGCCAAAATGGTGATTCCTGATTTTCATTTTCAGGAAGTGGGCAAAATCACAGGAAGTTTAAATTTGGCAAAAAGAAAAGAAAACAACAGGTGGAAAGGCAAGATTTTGTTGGCGTGCCCAACAAACTGTGTTTTCACGTGGGCAGTCATGCGTGCACCACCTCTCTGCTGAAAGATTCTGCAGTCCACAGTGGCTTTTAATCACCAGTCACTATTGGTGGTTAATGCCGGTGCCTATAAACACTTAAATATTATGCTCTACTGTATGTCAAAGGTATTTTAAACTAATGGTCATTTTTTTCTTTTTACACCAACTTCCAAATTGGACAATGTTTGTAAACTTAGCAAAATAGTTTCATCTTTAAGTTTTAAGTGTAAGTGGCTTTTCTTGTAAATAAAATATTTTCAGTCTTGCTGTGTATTTCCATCTCAGGTTCATCTTGAAATAACTTTAAAGTCATTTATTAAAAAGGGGTTTAAAAGTCTTAAAAGAACATATGAGGTGCTCAGCAGGTAGATTAAGGGTTGACCCGGGGTTTCCAGAGGTGGTTCAATTCTTACCAGGATACGCTGCCATGCTAATGCATGCCACAGACCTGTATTTAGTCATTTCCTGTTTTACTTTGACAGTTCATTGTATCTTGTGCTTTGTATCCAGTTTTGCTTCCTCTGTCTTGCTAATGAGATCCTGTTCAGCTGTGTCCCCTGGTGTGTCCAATCTCCCTGATTACCTAACGTGCATTCATCGTCTGCTTTTCCCTTTCTCATCTGTTGTGTGCTCGTCATTAGTTCTCTCTGTGTGCGCCGTGCAGCCAAGTTTCTATGTTTCAAGTTTTCATCAATAATTCCAACTTTCACGTCTGGTCTCCTGAGTCCTGCCTGGGTCCAATCCTGCCTGCCAGACAGTGATACACGACACTGGAAATCTATCTGATCCCAAATAATGAGGACATGTCTCAGTAATTTCAAGACACATTTAAGAACTGCATGAGGTACATTATAGGACCAATTTGTCTTCCTGAAATATTTTTATTATTATTAATAATAATAAAAAGACCCTGGACAAAATTAGTGATTGCAGAGTAATTTCTATTCTGTTTTCCAGTATTACATATCAGCAGCATCAGCATTATAAGAAAACACAAGATAAACAACATGCAGCACATGAAAACAAACTGGTCTTTTAATTCTGCCCTCCTGGAACCATGTAGCTAACGGGAAAGCACAGAAAGAGAGATGCAGATCTAGTGAATGAAAGAAATAATGGGCCACTCTGAGCAAAAAGCTCCTGACTGAAACAGAGAGAAACTGGAAATTTCCCCTTAGTGTGATTTACTCATCTTATGCATGCCTGTAGGAACATCTCTGCACAGAAACAGTATTATCATTACATGTGTATATTGTTACAGCATCTCATTTCACAGAGACCCATCATCATTTTCTGCTCCCTATAGACCAGCAGAGGCAGCACATCAGAGAAAACATTCCTGCTCCTCTCACAAGGGAGCCGCTGACCTCCGCATGACTTCAGTCCGACTCGTGGATTGTTTTCTATTGTGTGCATCGAGCAGCGGGGAGACGAGGCTGCACTGTGTGCCGTGGCAGGAGTCAAGCCTTTAATACTGAGCGGGATTATACTGCATGTAAGAACTGAGGAGGAAAGTGATTCCAAATAGGACCAACGATGATACCTTAAAAATGTGGGATCATTCCATGGCTTTTATCTCTGCATGACTCATTCAGCAATTACAGCTGATTGTGTGCTTCGCATAGTGCATATGGATACAGTTACACTCTAAAAACGCTACATTTGATGTGATGTTTGTAATGTAGTTTACATTTTTTATGTATTTTTGCTTTTTGTAATCTTCAAGTCGGGTTGTTGGAATTGTTGTCATGAAAAGATGATGTGCAGCGATTAGACTTGGAATTGGAGGATTTTAGAGAAAAAAATCTGTTTTTAAGGTTCCTCTGCCAATCTGTCCTGGACCGCTACACTACAGCTGGGATAAGCTCCAGCTTCCCTGCGACCCTGAATTTGATCGTCGGTTAAGGATGGATGGAAATTTCTTCAGTGGTAGTTGTCAGTACATCATACATCTTCTGCAGCCCGCCCAGATCAACAATACGAAGATGAATATTTTCTTCATAGACTTTTCATGTATCCACTTTTATTTGTGAGATTGATTCTGTTTTGTCCCTTTGCCCCCTCAATGAGATACTTTTGGATCAAAAATGCATCAGATGAATGAAGAGTAACACCCAGCTTAAACCTCATGGCAGTGTTGTGTTAGTTATGATTAATTGTAATTAAAATTAATTACAAAAATCCAAACTTTAAAATCTTCTGTGTGTGTGCAGGCCTCAGCGGAAATCCCTGCATTCAGTGATTTCCACTCTCAAGTCTTTCTGCCACACATTGGAGTGATAACGTTTTAGTCCCTTTATTTAGTCATTTGGACCACAGGGCTGTGAAGTAGGTACAAAGTGATACAGGTGTGCTAAGAGTCTGAACTGGCAATTTAAAGTGTTTCCTGTGTTTGCAGAGATTTTCTGTATTTTGCTGCCAATATGGAAAGCTGCTGAGTGTAGCTTTAATGTCCTATAGCAGTAGGAACATAAGGGCTTCCAGGGGTTAGCATCCTGTCTGCTGCCTGGGTACATCTGGTCCCATGGCAAACACAGAGAGTCTCTTTTGTCAGTGTCTACAAAGGCAGAGAAGGAGAGAGGAAAGAGAGAAAGAGGGACTCTGCTGGCCTTCTTTATAAACCAATTCAAAGGACTCTCTTCTGGAGTCTGTTAGAATAGCAGAGTGTCTTCTTCAGTTGCAGAGAGGGACAAACAAACGTGCTCTGTGGTGGCTGCCAAATAACCTTGGCTGCTGCTATTGAAATGGTGGTCAATCAAAAGGAAAGGAAAGAGATCAGAGGGGAGAGAAAGCTGTGAAGCAGCAGAGAGGGGCAAATGTGACGGTGAATGAGAAATAAGTACAGCAAATGAAAGAGGGGAAAAGGTGAAGGTGAAATAAATAGACATGAGGGAAAAGGTTAAGATAAAATAAAGTGATATAACTATAATACTTCAAAGATAAGTCAAGATAAAATTTAAGTTTTTTGTTTGAGTCCAGGTCTCTTCCTGTTTGCACGTCCCCTCATTAAACATGTTTCCTGAGTGTCATAATCATGTACTGAAGCAACTCTCCAACACATGTTACACACTTACATTGCCCTGCTCTTGTTTTCTCCATCAACCATATTTCCATTCTCACAGGTGTTAATGGGAATTAATCCCTAAGTTAAACAGGAACGTCTCTCGTCCTAACATACTGGCACGCCGGTCTAACATCCATATTCCTGACAGAAGTTCTACTTTTTAAATTGAAAATAATAAATTAAAATAACTTAGAGTAGATGACTTACACTGTTAACAGTTTACAGCCTCGTGTCAAAATACAAAACATGGTGAGAGTTATGTATCACATCATTACATGACCCATTTCGATATATGTGATTAATACGATTTTTTAAATTTCATTCTTTGGCAGATGCCAAATTTCAAACACAAATATGAGCAAACAAGCTTTCTGCTGGAAAGGACATGAATGAGGGAACGAGGAGATGACTTACACACAAATCTGTGAAAATGCAGTTCAATGTACCATTTAAAGTGAAGAACCTTTCTGTATAACTTTTTATGGATTTTTTTTTAATCACGCGTGGAATTTTGCTATTTACCATAAACTTAAAATAACTTATCATGTATATTGTAATGCATTTATAATGCGTTGTTTTATTTTATTCATTTATTTTTTACAGTGTAATACTACTGCTAATGGAAATGTGTAGTTTGCTGTATTGTAACACACTTTGCAGTAGTTGACTGATTTGTTGAAATAAATTAAGGAAAGGTTAGACTGTTAAGTTGCCTGCCCCGCTGTGGTCACTGCTGAGTTTGGTCCAAGGCAGCATATCCCACTCACCTGTCATTCTGCTTTTCTTTAAAGCAGCCTTAACAGAATCACAGTCCGTGTAACATCTTCTGATGTGCTGCAGAATGTCGCCTGCATTTTTGTTCGCAATAAAAGCAGGCCGACCATCGAACATGATGAAGAAAATACAGTGATGGATGTATACGGACTAGACTGGAAAGCGTGATGGCACTAGGCTGCTGGCAGGTGACACTGCTGGTTCTGAGCCAGAGATGTGCCAGCCTCAACAAAGGGACAAACCAGCAGGGAGAGCAGAACTCCCTGTGGTCCTGTTTACTAAGCTGGAGGGACTCAGAGAGAGAGGGAGAGGTGGTCAGGCCCAGAGGATCAATAGATATCCTGAAAGAAGTTCTAACAGGCGCTGGCATCAGAGGAACATCAGTTGATCTGGAGCTCTAATGGAAGCCTTAAAAGGATTGGCTGAAGAATAAAGGAACACGGGGAGAAAGAGAGACAGCAGAAGTAGATGGAAAGGAGCAGTTCAGTTAAGAGAAAGAGGGGAAAAAAGTGGGATTGTTGGGGGAGAGTGGAATTTAAAAGCACTCTGCACCATCCTCCAGGCCGCCGCCACTCCCCGACCCCCCCGTGGCAGAAGTGGAGAAATGGAAAAACGTTAACGGATGAAAGCTTTCCAATGAACCTGTTACAGAAAAGTTGTTTTGCTTGGCCCGGTTTATATCCTCTCCACCGTCCCTGTAACAGTTTACTATGGCAATAAGGGATTTATATTTTCAAGGGAGTTTTAATGCCATTTCAAAGGAAGAATTAATTAACAGGCAGCTTTAGCATTTTTACACCAATTTCACACACCTTCAGTGACAGCAATTGCTTTAGGGTTATATGAGAAATGTTCAAAGTGCAGCATCCTGTCGTAATTAAAAATGAATCTATTTGGGTGTACATGGAAGTATTTTGAGGCAGATGATGGCGTTTTGTGTTTGTGTGTGTGGGTTGTTCACACAAATACATCTGGGAAAACCTCTGATTACTGATCGCTGTGAAAAATCAGACCCATTTCTTTCATCTTCATCAAATGAATGCAACAATAAACAAATAAATCGGTAATACACGCACTACATCTGCATTTTTTTCTGATGATAAATATTATATTCAAAGAGGTGGAATATACAGGATCACCACGTGGGCTGCTTTTCTGTAAATGTAGCCGTGACAGAGTTGAAACAGAACCTTTTTCAGAGTTTTTAACTGGTGAAACGATTTTCATCGACATCTCATCTTTGAATGATTCCTCTGCAAACAGAGAGACTGTTAGATCTCAGCTCCAGTTAAAAGAAAAATATGCCCACGTTTTATAAAGTCACTCTGAGATGTTTCCCTGTGCACGAGCCCTGCGCGGTCTGACCTGCTGGGACGTCCACTCCTGGGAAGATGAACAACGGCCCTGAATGTTTTCCACTGCTGAATAATCCAAAATGATGGACTTCAAATTAATTTACAACCCTCACTTCTCTAAGATCATTGCTGATGTTTTTCCTCCTTGTCCCCCCCCCCCCCCCCCCCCCCCCCCACCAAAAAAACACAAAACACCCTCCTTTTTTTCGCCCCCCC
>VOQJ01034459.1:1881-12294 GCA_015052665.1 Apistogramma diplotaenia | reverse complement strand
CACACACACACACGCACACACACACACACACACACACACACACACATGCAGCCCGTCCTGCAGACATACAGACAGACAAATACAGAGAAGAACATCTTACTCTCGCTCCTTCTGTGTATTTGCATCTGTACACATTCACAGAAAATGTGCAGTAGGGCCCTCACAGTAGGGGCCACAGTAATAGGCACCCTGCCATCTGGAGACCCTGTCCAGGGAGCTGTAAACAATAGAGGCCACTCAATATGGCACAAGACATCATCAGAGTACATGAATGCATGTGTGTGTGTGTGTGTTGTTAATATAACAGGGGAAATGACGGGATCTTCCACAGCTAAACTAATGTTTTCTCACCCCCTGCATCCACCCTGAGGCTGTTAGGTGCTGCTGCTATCAATGGGGCGATAGGCCCATACATTCTGAATAATGTAAAACCTCATTTATTCAGTACTTAGATGGACTGTGTCTCTGTGTATATGGAACATCTGCTGTTTATTCTGTCAACTTTCTGGGAGGATTTCTCCTTTTTGGTGAAACCAAGGCACATTCTGTTTACATCTCATGTCTGTGCCAGTTTGTTTGTCTGTTCTGCTTTTTTTTCTTCAATAAAAAAAGTACCCACTCAAGAGTGCTGCACTTGCAACCATGGTAGCCACTAATTGGAACAAAGGAAGCCTACTGCTGCAAAAGACCAACACAGAAGAGAGCCAGATGCAGACTCAATCAGTTCTACATGGAAAACCAACCTGTAAATATACGTAGCTCTCTGTAGGGTATTAAGGATATTTAGAAAGTTTCTTATTGTAAAAATATATTTTTTGTAATTTTTCCCAGAACGGGAGGCATTTCATACTAATTTCCTTATCAAATCTAATGTTCAGTTTCCCAAGTGACACAATCAACCGTGCAATAGTGCGGCCATGCTCTGGCACTGTCCCGCACATTCAACAAAAGCAGCGATTCTTTGTAATTTCAGAATCAAAGTCGAATCTTTTTGGTGATTTTCTTTAAGGTGCAGAATACTAATAACCATTTATCCTTTGTCCCCCGTTCTATATAGCCCTATGAAAAAATAATTGTCATAACCACCACCCCCCCTTTCCCCCGAGCCTTTTATGAAAATCAGATCTAGAGAGCGCCTAATTAGGCGTGATTCACGGTAAAGGAAGGGGAAAGAGAGGAATGTGAATAAATTGAGACCAGGAGGAGGAGAGAAAGGAGCGACAGACTGGTGATTAATGTGAAGGCTGTGATGCACGTCAACCGGGAGACAAATGAAAGGATGGGGAGAGGTTTTCTTTGCAAGGAAAAAGACGATGCAGCAGTAACATTCGAGCCTCTTAAGCACAGTTACACACAACACTATCACTGCTAATATTAAGCATCAGTAAGTGCATTTTCATGTTTGCAATAAGCACCATTATTGTCAGTTATTTGTCATGACCATTTGATAAAACATGTCAGATTTATTTTGTTTTAATTGAAAGAGTCTTGGAAAACTTGAAAATGTCATATTATTTCCTAATTAGTCAGCAAAACAGATGAGAGGGACGTTTAAAGTAATAACTCAGATTATGTGTACAAAAACATATATATTTTTTACAATTAAAATGCATTTTTATTAATAATAATGATAATTATAATGAGTCCACACATGATCTCTGGGTCCACACTCGGTGAGCACAGAACTCTGTGATGTATTTTGCAGCATCCAGTCCTGGGTAGATGATAAATTATAGTTCTGGATCATATAAAAATGTGTTGGTATAATCAGAAAAGTGCACTTCAGTATTAAAAGTAAGCAGTATTTTACTGCAGTATTGCTGCTCCTATCTGAGGTCAACCAAATCACAGGTAGTTTTATTAAATTAAAACTACAGTCATCCAAAATATTAAAAATGCATCTGAGCTGAAATAATAACCTAAATTAGCTGCAGAATCATTTTGACTTTGACTTCTTAGCAAAAATTATCATTTTATCTCTACTTGTATCTACTGTCGAATAGTTGAATCTAGAATGCATCATTTTATACAAGAGTAAAACATAGACTCGCACTATAAGTAGGGAGGATTATAAAATACACATATACAATACAGTGCAATAGAAATGTGATCTTTGCTTTGACACTGTATTATGTCTGGCCTGTTTTTACCTCACGGCTCGCTGTCTGAAGAAACAGCCAGTGCATGCTGGGAAGGCTGTTTAAAATGTGTGTGTTACACACAGCTGCTAAGTGGTTACCGAGCCAGGCGTGTGTGTGTGGAGCTGTTCCCAAACTGACCAGTTGAATACTTAATGACTGTAAGTGTCTTGATGAGCTGAAAGAACTGGTTGCTCAATTTCCAAGCCAGGGTTGGCTCTTAAGTTTCTCCATCTGAGCCCTGCCGAATCAAAGTCTTCCAGTTACTAAGCTGCTGTATCGAC
The DNA here is from genome assembly GCA_015052665.1 of Apistogramma diplotaenia. Classification (NCBI taxonomy): domain Eukaryota; kingdom Metazoa; phylum Chordata; class Actinopteri; order Cichliformes; family Cichlidae; genus Apistogramma; species Apistogramma diplotaenia. Next base: position 9,872 of record VOQJ01034459.1, on the reverse strand, counting down.
TGACTGAACAACTGGCTGGTTTGCTGGCTGGCTGCAGCTCCTTCAGCAATCAGCAGCGCTCCTCTGGTTCGGCTGCTCTGCTAATTGATGGAGGAAACGCAGGAGTCCTCGCCCCCAGCACTAATAGGAGGCTCACTCTTTCTCTGAGTCACCTCATTATAAAGCGCAGAACGTGGGAAGGTCAGGGGAAGTATTGCACGGGAACTATTGCTGTCTCCGTATCACTTCTCGGTGGGAAACAGGTGCTTCAGATGTAGCATTTTTAGAGCAAATTGTGTCTCATAAGCTGCATGTAAATGATAGATGTTGTGCATTTGTCTGTTTAGCCTGTGCTGTTACTGCGTCCCAGTGGCCTGGCGGAAACTGGCAGGACTGGGAAACATCGCCGTGGGCTGGTATTGTTAGCAGCTAAATGCACTGGGCTGTGCTGACAGGTTCAGGCTGTTTTTGCATTCAAACACACACACCCATCAGGTTGTAATCATATCTGCAGCAGGAGAAAAAGTCCCACCTTGACCTGACCTGTTAAGAGATAGTGAGTATCCTGCTGAATCACAATGGAGGGAAGAAAATAGAAAAAAGATGCAAAGCTATGGATTAAGCAAATCCTGGATGCAGCCAAGAGTATTAATGCTTCACAGGGATTCTGTGGCTGGGAGCACTGCAACTGTAAATTCATTAGTCAGAAAACTACTGCTGTGGCAGAAATGTGCATTTTAAGTTGGAAATTAGCAAAATTTTCATGTATATGTGTACTTATGTGTATATCCATAGATATATACTGTATGTAAAAAAAAATTTTTATTTCCTGTACCACTGCGGTAATGTGTGAATTTCCCCGTCGTGGGATCATTAAAGTACTATTCTATTCTTTCTAAAAATAGTTCTGGCCCGAGTACTACAACTACTATTACTGCTGCGGCTACTACTACTAGTTGTAATAAAAAATGCTGGATACTAAAACGCAGGTTATAATCAAGCAAATCAGTATTTATGAAGGACTCATTTAATTCTTTCAAATGAGAAATTCTGCTGTTGTTTTGTAAGTTCATATATTTTCCATGCCTGGTGTAGAACAATGCCATTTAATTGAGTGTGGCAGTACCAAGATATGCTTATAGATTTAATAGTGCCAGTGTCTCACTGAGTTGAAGCCATTAACCATGGTTCTGTGAGGTTATCATCATTAAAGAGAGCAATTTTAAATCAGGCAAATATAGGCCTGAAACAGCTGCTGCAGGAAACGTGTGAGAGACAATTTCAGGTTGTGTTTTTGGAAGCTACATTTCATTTGTCAGCTGAGTGTTGTGTGTCTGTGATTGCCCCACTGATGATGGCAGTTTTGACTCTTGAAATTGATCTTCGTCACGGCGACTCACTGCATTCGTTCCTTTTTCCGTGTCTTGGAGGTCACATTCACTGCTCCTGTCTGCCATGCATAATACCCACAATGCCTCTCGCTTCCATGATCCATGGCAGAGTTCGGCCGAGCGCGTTCATTAAGAGTGAGCCTCTTCAGCCATCAGTGATCAGTGTTCCTTTTCTAGGTCACCGGTTATGCGATGCGCCGAGCCACTGGGAGCCCCCCCTCATATTCCTCTTCTCCCACCGCAGGAGAAGCCAGCCACATCTCCAATTAAACCGCCCTCCACCGGCACACCCATCCGCCATCGGATCTGGAGCAGTCATCTCGCATTCAGATGTCTTCCCTCACACTCCGTACCCAGAGTCCCTGAAGATGCCAGGGAAAGACAAGGAAAGATTGTTTCCTGATTGCTGGCAAGAGGAAAAGGAGGGGCGGGGGTTGAAATATTTAACAGCGATGCGGCCTCACTGCAATGAGGAGATTTTGTTTTGTTTTATATTTGATGCTGGTAAACTTCAGAGGTACACGGCTCTTCCATTTAAATCACAGAGATGTCACAGTCAATGAGAATTCACCGTGACTTTTTCAATGCTGGGGAACGACGGGGAATGTTGACATGGCATCTGCTCATGAGGGAGAGCTCTAATTTATGCAGCAAGTTGCAGTTTAATTTGAGGAGCAGAGCTCTGAAACTTTTGAAAATCAGGATCAGGATTTGCACAATGATGCTGTTTCCAGGATCATAAGGCTCGGCACTCCTTTTCAGTCTAACGTTTTATGCAACTTCAAAGCCTTAACTAGCACACTGCTAGTCAAGGTGAAATTACCAACCTGACAATATGGGCAGCTGCACAGGGGTCCTACACCGTCACAGGTGATCAATTCCCACTGGTTGGTGCATTTTTATTAGTTATAAATGTGTTTAGTCAAATAGGTTATATCCAGCATTTAAATACAATCTCAAGTGAGGTTAGTCCTATATTATTAGGTAATTATTGAGCCCTTAGTAGAGTTGTAAACCCATATTAGGTATTGCTTCATCTGAGCTGCAAAATGTAATGGTAGCTAGGAGGCAGCACATGGGGGATAATTGAGGTCTACAGTAAATTTTCACCCTGGGGCCCCTACAAAGCTTAATCTAGCCAAGTTGCCAGAAATTCAATTCTGAGTACTAAATCCTTTATTTCTTTCTCTGCTTTTGGCTCTGAAGAAATGTTTCCTATTTTAATGGAATGAAACTTTAAAATGTTCACTCCGAGCTGCAGATGTCCCCCAAGAACTCAGAGTGAGCTAGAACCCTGCAGGGGACCAGCACGGACCCTTTAGACAAAAACTGAGCATAGCGTTGATATAGGTCAGAAAGAGAAGCTCAGCGCAGTCCAGGCAGATCAGCTGATCTCTGTAGACTGTGTGTCAGGCCACAGCACTGAGCAGGCCACGGTGTTTGTATTGCCAAGTTGTACTGAAATGGGGGGAATAGCTGGTGCATCTGCTTCTTCGATTATTCAGTTTGACTTGCAGGAAATTTCTAGTTTTTTTTTTTTCATTAGTTTCTTCAGTTTGGTCAACTAATCTGCACTGTAAATATGGCTGTGAAGACAAAGGGAAATATGAAGAAGACTGGACTGTTGAACTGTTCTACCTCTGCTGCTCAGCATGCCCTCACAGCCAGCACAGAGTTGCACCACAGTAGGAAAGATGGACATACCAACTATGCTTGCTGGAAGAGAAGAGTGTGTTGCAGTGTGCACGTGTTCATTTACACCCTCACCGTCAAAGCACGGCCTTCCCCAGCTGATAGGTGACCTAGGCTAGACTGACTCATCAAACTGAGGTGTTTTGAACTGAAGAGCATTTTAAAACAGGCTGCACTCTGAAATCATCATCACTGAAAGCTCATGCGCATTCAAAGGGAATCAAACCTTTTATCAAACAAGAGTTTATAGTCTGTAAAAAAAATACACTGTAAGAATTCAAATTGAAACCAACCTTGAGAACAAAGCGGCACTGGGAAAGTTGTGAAGCAAGAATGTCTACAGCTCCACAGCTGCCTCAGGAAGTAGAGTCTCTATCCTCTCTTCACCTCAGCTCACCTGCAGGAACAGATGTCTCTCCTACACACCATTTGGAGTGGGCCACTTCTTCTTTCTTTTTTTTTTTACAGTTTTAAATCACCTAATTGTTATTCATTTTGGAACGGCTTCAGATGTTTGCTCAGCTTCAATTCACTCAAACTACCTCCACTCCAAAAAGTTGACTCAACACTGTCTGACAAGGCCTGTGGCAAACTCTCTCCTTTGAATTTACATACGTAGCATTAAAGCCACACTGAGAAACTGCTGTCTTCACTACTAAACTTCTGCTCTGCAGTCACACCTGACCTTGGGTCAAAGCACTGCTGCATTGTTTACAAAGAACAACTGAATGCTATTGTGTATGACTTGCAAGAACACCATAACCTGAGTTTTAACTATTCAGTTATACAAATCTGCAATACATATAATGAATATAAAGCAACAAAATGCACAACTAAGATTGCTGTTTTACATGTTTTACACTTTGTTTGATGCACATAAAACAAAACAAAATGTATATATGTATATAAAAATATAAACATTTTAACCAAATAAAATAGTTAAAACTCCACCTTACTGTTTTTTTTAATAATAATTATTGGTAGCAAAATACCATTCTGATTGTACTTGTATAGTGTGCTCATTCTACTTCAGTGAATAATCTGAGCACACGTGCACTATCACAGTGGGCTGGGCAGTGAATATAATATAATAATAAATCACACAATATCCTTCAGGCTTTTGATGATGCAAGTCTCAAAATGAATGTTTTTTTTTCCTCCCATCAAACACTTATTGTTATGCTAGAAATATCTCAGCATGGTGTCATGTCAACTGCTTTGGGCCAATTATGCACAAGAATAAAAAACAAACAAACAAACAAACAAACAGAACCACAAAGCGCCCACACACTGAAGATTTGAACCCACAAATGCAAGCGCCTTTAATAATGTAGACCTTTAAGGAACCTACATAGCACCACATGTTATAACTGCGCTCCAAACAGCCCGAATCCTCGTCTCTCCTATTAGAGAGGCAGCGCGGCTGTGGCAGCAGCAGAGATGAAGGGCCATCAGGGGAATTCATCCATCCATTCATCCATCCTGCCGCATTAGGGCGAGGCTGTTTTTACCCAACAGCCTCTGAGGCAAGAGCAGGGGTTTCTCATCTAAATATTAATAATGCCTTGCTGGTGCATCCACACACATAAAAAAACAAAAACAAGAGTGGGTAAGTATGAAAGGGGCAAATCTAATTAAAAAAAGCTGGGTAACAACTTCAGCATTCTGTTATCATCCTAATGTGACAGCGTCTGCCATGACGGCTCAGAGCAGGTCCGTAACAGATGAATAGAGCGCCGGGAGGAGTGCCCTGTCACTGAATGGACAGAGTGAGAGCAAGCTTGCATTCACAACCACTTATGATAAACATGGCATTGTACGAGCAGACTCTGATTTGTTTTGAAAAAACTTTATGTCTCTAAACCTAGATAATGGCTTTTCCCATTTAGGAGCCATGCATTATGCTAATATGATATGCATATATCTGGCATTTACTTGAAGTGTTTGTCTTTGTACTTGACAGCAGATATGTGTGTGCCAGGTTGTGTACGTGTGTGTGTGTGTGTGTGTGTGTGTGTGTGTGTGTGTGTGTAGGTTGCATGCCCGGTTTCACTCTTGTTTTTGGGCCGTTGATAATTCTTCCATTTACTAACTGGAAAATAGCTAATTAAAACCCACTTCAGCTAACAGGCTGTCTGGGACAGCGCTAATGTCGCTGTGTGCTAATGTCTGCTTGCCATTTCCGCTCCCCTACACCGTAATCAGTGAGTGTTACCCACCTTCCCTCGCTGCACGTAATCATTCAGATGCAGGGAATACTGCACTGTAAGTACATACAGTAATAGAGATTATTGTTACTGTAGTTTTGCTATCAACTGCTATTTCATTACAGTCACAGAGTTCTTTAGCATTTATATGGGAATTGTTTGTATAAGGAATGCATATGGACACATTACAAACTGCTTCTTACTTGTTTGTTCTAATGAATCTAATTAAAAGACCTCTGCAAGCACAGTAACCCCCAATGACTGCTGCTCTATAAGGCTTTTTAGCTTTAAATATGGCGGAGGAAGAAAAAAAAGAAATAAAGTAATATGGCATGGTGAAATAGCACCAGCTCAGTTAATGTTAATGTGCCTTGGAATAAGTGGAATAACAGTTTTATGATTCTGTGAATTTTAGGAAAACTGAGGTAATTTGTCCAAGTCCGTTAATGTAAAATGCAAAATTCATCTCCAGGGTCACAAGGTGATTGACAGGATATGAAACAGACCTCGCTATTTCTGCTATGCACTACTGCATTTATCATTTTTCTTTCGTCTTGTGAAATACTAGCCTGTTTACCTTCTCCTGTCCACATTAGGGACCAAACATTAGACACAGGCAGACGGTGCTTCAGGTTAAAAGTGTGCTACATTAATTTCATGCCAACCTTAAATAAAAGCTTGACAGCCTCCTAGAGACAAATTTTAAAATTATATTCACAACAATCCACGACGGAAGGACCCTACCCTTGATGATGCAATTCACTCATCGTATTTCTGAATACAGTTCCAGCTTGATGTAATTCTTTTTATACATCAATACATTTTAAGTTTTCTTCAGGCTGTTTAAACCCTTTAAACTGAGATAACATAACCTCAGCTGCATCCCTTAATAATGTGTTTGTTGCTCCAACGATAGTCTAATCATATCCTCCAAGATTCTTACAGGTAAAGATTGCTGGCTTCTTAATTATACATATTTTATTTGTTGGTATAATAATACCATCACATCTATTAAGTGTTGATTTCAGACTCTGTGGTAACTGTGAACATTTTACTGTGAGAAACATATGGTATCTTGCTAATTTCTTTAAGAGAGGGAAAGCAGTGTCTCCACACAGTCAGCTTGATTGAACTCAGCAAATTGCAAATCCTCATTAAAGAAAAAAACCTGCATGAACATCCATGAATGCAACAGCTAAGAGAATAGATAATTTGTTTCAAAAGTCAGGTATTGTTGTCTGGCATTTCTCTGTTATCATGTCTCGGGCCCCCAGAGGCTGTGAGAGGAAATGCACAGAGCCTGTGCTGCTTTTGTTAATTAAAGCTGTCAATCAAGAATCTGAGTATTTATTTTTTTTCTATTTTTCTCTCTCTGGATGTGTTTGTGTCACTCAGATCAAAGCCGTGATAAAAACAGAAGCCCATTTCTTCAAGTAAACAAGAGAATTTTTCATGTCTATTTAATGCAGCACTCTTTAATGCAAACTTTTGGTGTGTTCAACGTTTTTTTTTTCTTCTTTCCGCTGCGATATTTCTTCATCTTTTATTCATCTCTTTTCTCTCAGTAGGTTCAGCCACTAGCAAAAACATTTGGGTTCATTACAAAGTGCTCGTAGCACAAAGGAAGATTGTTTTTTTTGCTGCTAAAGACTTGAGAAAGTTATTTGAAATCTGAAACATTAGCCGATATAATCCCTTTTAACTCAAAATTAGATTTATTCTGAAGGTAATTTTGAATAACTCATTTTTGTTCCAAATAACTTTCATCATTCTACCTCAAATACGGTCCACGTCTGCGTGTGAATATCAGGCTTCTCCTCCATGATTCTCTCACTGCATTAAAATGAAACTGCAAACAGACTCTGTGTTAAATCTACCAGCACAGATAGAAAAATGACTACTCTGTGTCAACAAAACAGGACTCACTTTGACAGTCAAGGTAATAAACAGAACAAATGTTAGACACCTATATTTGGGGTGAGTTTAATGCAAAAGAGATGAAGAAAGGCCTTCAGGTGAAAAGTGGCTTTGAGGAGACACAATAAATCTATAAATGCATGTGAAGATATTCATATATACACTTCTTATGCCTGGATTTGTTTTTTACATTTGGGAAGTCAATGTGCATTACGCGCCGGCATGGCAGCTTGCTGTATGTATTGAAAGATTAACGAAATAATAATTCTAAAGAAGACAAAATTGCCATGATTTATCCAGATGTCAGGAGTGATTTAAAAAGATGTGCGTTAAAGCACAGGAAGAGATCAGAGACAGAGTGGCTTTCTATGCCTCTTACACTGGCGTGTGTCAGAATTCCCAGCTGACAGGCTGCCTGTCGGAGGAGCCCAGCAGGTTTGTGCCTGTTTAAGTGGAGGTATATAATTTCCATTCACCCAGTCAGAGGCAGGGAGGGATTCAAGCAGACAGTCGGCCTCACCCCAGTGAAGCAGCTGCTATTGATTAGCTGTGGACCTCATTGTCTGTGTGAACCCTGCTGCACCTAACAGGAACCAAATGCAGTAGCGCTGACCATTATGGTATTCTGATGGAAATACTGTAAAACATGCAAAATTAACTATGAATGTGCGCTGTGTGTATAAACTGCATCATCAGTATATTAATATATTAAAAAATACTGAAGAGATAAACAAAAAAAGCCTAACTAACACGCCTCCCCCCCCCCCACACACCACCCCACCACCACAACCAACCACACGACACC
>VOQJ01034457.1:63813-76848 GCA_015052665.1 Apistogramma diplotaenia | reverse complement strand
CTTTCCCGCAGTTTGGGATTTTTGGGCCCTTTTCCTAAAAATGAACCAAAATCTTTTCCCAGTGCCTTTCCCTTTTTCTTTCTGCTTGTCCCCCCACCCCCCCCCCCCCCCCACGCACTCATCTGTCTTATCTTTGCCTCTCTCAGATTAAAGGATATAGTGACAGTGTCGTGAATCTCCTGTGATGCAGACTGTGTCTGACTGTGAACTCTAAACCTCTGCAGATGTCCTCAACGACTTCTTTTTGAACTACTTCAATCTTTTCAAGCATATGTGACTGTTTACACGCGCAGACAATAAAGTGGCTGCTTGACAGCAGTGCAGGAAAATATTTAGCTGCATCCGAGGAGCCGTTTTCCCGAGTGAGAGAGGAAAGAAAACCGGGATAAACAAGAATGAGAATGAAACAAACCGGCGAGGCTCTACTTGTGTCTTGTGGCTGAGTACATTTTTAAGTCGACTGCAGTAATTACAGTGTCATTCTGGAAGAGTTTTCCAAAGCTATATTTTTCTACAATGGATCCTACTGGACTGTGACAGAATATGGAAGCAGGAAAAGAATAAAGGGGACAGCTATAGCGAGTCAAAGCAGAGACAAATATAGAAAGAAAGATGATAAGAAACAATAGAGACAAAAAGAAAAGGACAAGGCAAGACAGAGGAATAATTCAGCTGCCGATTAGTTAAGCTTTCTGTTTTCTGTTCAAGTATTAGCGAGACAATCGCTACACAGTTGCTACTACAAGGCGTTGACACAATATTGTCCTGTTTTTATTTCACTTTTAGTTCAAAGTGTTTGGTGTTTTTCCAATTACTGAACATCCCTAACACACAATTTCCAATTGTCAGAAGTAAAGGGACTCGGGCACAAAGTTAAAGCCTGGAAAGGGCATTCCCATGCAAACCAATAGCCAATAAACTGCGGTCAGCGGGCTAATTGGAACTGCATTGTCTTGCCTCGAGCTTAAATGCATCTCATCAGCTCGCCCGTTGCTTTACTGTCTATTCTGGTGGCTCATTTGGAAGAGCACAGAGAGCTGATTGGTTGAGTCATTAACTTCTTTTCATCCCGAAGGATTTCCTTATGAATTTAAAGGCCAAATCGAGAACAGCAGAATGAAGCACCCCGCCGAAACATTCACCCGTAATCAGCTTTGTTTATGTTGTCGCTATGATTTCTGCAATGAATTTGTTGTTTTGTTTTATAAAAGCTAGATACAGCGTGTCCATAAAAGTATGAAATCAGTATTTAAAGTGTGAGGATGTGTTTAACAACAACAAAATGATTAAAATTATAACAGCAGCACAATATGTTCTTTGTGAGGGAAATTCTTGTGTGTTGCATCTGAGCCATCATGAATGCACGCTATGAAATTATGAGGCAGCTGTAATCATGGAGCTGAACCGCGGTCAAAGTGATTTAAAGCAGCAGAGAACAGAGTGTGTTTAAAGGCACAGGACATGTGTTCCGAACAACGCGAAACGCAACCTCTCTTTAATCAGGGGGAAACAATGTAGCGATTGCATAGAATTTCTAATAATTTTCCACACAAATTAGCATGATAGCGAGTAAATGTGGCTGCTAATCAAAACAAAAACGCTCTCACAATATCCATGTAAACAGAGTGAAATAAAATACTTTTGGCAGAATAAATTAGCTCTGGATATGAATTAGAGTTCCCAAACATAACAGTGACAGAGTTAATTAGCTGCTAGCTAGCTGCATGCAAAGAGAAAAAAAAAGTCAAAGCTGTCAGACATTGTCTTCATTTTCACCTTTATTCGTTTAGCATTCTTGAAATTAACACAAGATACCGTAACTTAGCTTTGTGTATGGCAATTTATTCCTCTAAATTCAATGAATCGTTACTTCAACTGTTACTCTATTAAGCATAGCTGTGTGACTGCTAATTTACTGCACAGTTTAGCTACAAAGTGAATGCGTCCACGTCTTTCTTTACAACAAGCTGTCCACAGAGCGATGCTAAAAAGGCACAGCCAGCATGAAACAACAATCTGCTGCCTCCGCCACGCTGTGCACAAAACTGTACATCAAAAATATGCTCCTCTATAATTGGTCCAAACTAAGATATGACTCAGCGTTACCCCTATAAACCTATTACTGACGTCTAGTGCAGGAGTGTTATTGGGATCCATAAAACAAAGATTGGACACTTTGGCTGCTGTATCTCTAAGTGATGATGAAGATAAGTTTATCTACCTATTGCTGGATTTATGGTACTGTGCTGGTGTCTGCGAGGCTGCACAGGGAGAACGCTCACGGGAAGAGATCACCAACAAGAGAAAGAAACACAATCAAAGATGCACAAGAACAAGAAATAGCTGAGGTGGATTGTTTAAATCACTCTACTACAAATAAGTGATTGAATATTATGACTTCTGGCTCCTCCAGAGCGAATATGAACAAGAAAAACTCATATTACTGATCTTTTCCTATGATCGTTGACCCGTTGCTTACATATCACAACTGTTCCGCGAGAGCCACATTGTTTAATTCCTTCTAAACTAAACGAGCCCATATTCATTCACGGTGACTCAGCTCTTTTCCAAACAATGGCATCGGTGTCCTTGTGGAAGATGTTTTTGTCTTCCAAGAGGAAACAGATCTGCATCACTGTGGAAATTGAACCTCTCCAGACTGTTCTCTCCATCAAAAACCTATCAAAGCTCCATGACAAGAAGCACATTACCTTCACAGAGATGGATCACAGGTGACAGGATTTGGTTGAGACTAATGCTTATCCTCGCCAAATCTACGAGCAGTGCACGGATGCTTGTTTTCCCGCCGTGTCACGCACGTCTAACTGTGGAATTATCAGCATCACTGATTATGGTCTGTGCAGCATTCCACGTGTCTTAGACTCGGGCTTCGCGCTGTGCGCCACTCGCTCATTAAAAGGAAAAGTAGTACACGAGATCAAATCCAAATCGTCGCTCTTTGTAGTTTTCATTCTCTTCCTGGTCGTTTCAGTTAAAGCCAAATGTCTCAGAAAGTAGAAGCATAACAAGAGCACAACATAAATTGCGTCATAACAGGATTACATAATGATTCGATAAGCTAATGATTATTATTTAGACAGGCCTGCCGTAGATGTCGAATAGGACTGAGAGATTCACTATTTCATTCTTTTCCAAGTAATTTAGATTAAAGGTGATAAAAAGGTGGTTGATTATAGATTTTAAAGGTGTGTATGTAAGAGTGTGTGTGTGTGTGTGTGTGTGTAGCAATCGTAGGCCCTTGTGGCTGGTAATTAGCACTTGAATTTCACTAATAGCTTAATAGAAATCAGCAGCCTCTACACATACAAGCAGGTACACACACATACAGAGTGTGCGTGTGTGTGTGTGTGTGCACGCATACGTGCGTGTGTGTGTGTGTGTGTGAGTGAGAGAGTGAGAGTTGTTAGCCTCTCATTAATACCCATTTTTTGAATGCTGAGGAAGCTTTGCAGCTCTTTCTTTGTAATTGCTTCACCACACACACACACACACACACACACACACACACACCTATTAGTTCCTCTAATTGAAAGGCAATTAAGCCTCAGGTTTCGTGGTGTGAGCTAAACGCTGGGTGTCTGTTTTCAGCACCGCTCTGTTTTTAAGCTTTTAACAGACCACAAAGACCCGGTAACTGAAATAAGATCCCCCAAGTGAACTTTAATACACTGACTCTCCGTCTTTGTACCTTTTAGTTTTCTGTGCCTCCGCCTCTTTGTCTCTCTCTCACTAATCTGTAGTTTCCATAGAACCACACTCTGTACGCTGCCTTTATGTATTCGCATGTTTGTGGGGAAAAAATAAAATGAATCAGGGTTAAATATTTGCAATATCTCAAAAGTTTGTGTAAATTTTACTTGACAGTTGGACTCAAACACTTAGTTGTTTTCCCTTCGCTCGCTCTGCTTCATGCTGCTCTGTGTTTGTTTCCTCCCGTCTATACCTCATCTTATCAGATCTCTCCTCGTTGAATATGTCACATCAGGGAGCCACACTCTGCTACAAAAGAGAGGAAGAAAAAAAACTTTACTGTACACAGCTTTGTGTCTACCACAGAGTAGTGGAAGGATTTGTTTGTGAGAGTAGGAGTACATTTTTACAGTCACAGAAAATCTCATTTTTAAACCTCTCGTGACCCCTTTTCTCATCCCAGCGTAAATGTGGAAGAAAAAAAATGCATCACATCTGGTTTGAATAGTTTGTAGGGTTTCAGAGGGGTCCAGCGGTTGTAGCGTGGCTTTGGCAATAGTCAACTGTTGTATTTTTGTGGTGTCCTTGAGTGGACCTCCTCAGGCAAGATCGCAAACCCACACTGGTTAATTTACATGGTGCGACGGTGACACACGAGGGGTAAAGTCACAGTTGACAAACGGGGCAAAAAGTGTGTGAATCTGAAACGAGGAAAATCTAAAATGAGTCACAATCGTTTGGCTTCATCAAAAAGTTCAAAAACAATGAAAGGGAACACAGTTCTCTGCATAACGCCACCTTGTCTTCTGTCAGAAGGCTAAAACACCACGGCGAATGGCACCAGCAGCAAGGCAAGAACTAACAATGACACAGTATCTGCGAGAACACAAAGGGGACAAATGTCGCCTTCGGGCTGTGATGTGGGAGCGCGCGGCGCATTCTGCATCCGCTTCTGTTTCACGCCGGCTACTTAGCTAATTCAGACATAATCCTTTAGTGTCATAGCTCGGGGACGGCCGCCGCTGACCGAGGTCAATCCGAAACAGTAACGCCAATATGCAAAATGTGTGTCGGCATCTGGATCGCAGAGAAGCGGCACGAGTCACCGCAGCCATAATGTGCTGAAACTTTAACCATCATCTCGCCATACATTGTCTTTGCATGCATAAATAATGATCATATTAAAATGATTCAGGACCCTGAGAAGCTTTGACCAATGGGAAAACAGAAGGTGAAGCACCAGGGGGGAAAAAATGCAGTTATATAAACTTATCTCGTGCAGTCTCCTTCATTCCTTATGTATGTCTTACTCCTTTTGTCCACATTTCTCACACGAGCCACAGTGAGACCATTGTTTGCCTGCACCTCCCTGACACAGGCAATATGTGGAGAGACGGGCGAAAAAGGCATGAAAAGACACACTGTCATCTGCATGCACAATCACACACTGTGCACCGAGATAGACAAAGGTATATATCAAATTCATACATGAATGAATCACCTTTATAACCACTGACCCCCTAGAGACAGGAGGAGAGAGGGAAAGTGTGAGAAGAGTGAGGAAAAAAAAGTGGGGTCAAGACTACCCCCCCCCCCCCCCCTTCACTATACTTCACAGGCATTTTCCAATGTTCTTTTAATGGCTGCTGTTCAAGGTTTGGCTCACAAAGGAAGGAAAGCATTGAAAGCACAGTCCAGAGAAACACAATGACACAGGGAGTGTTGAAGAGAGGCAGAGGGAAAGAGAGCTGCATATTCTGTTTTTGTTTAATGGTGGCATCACAGAGGCAGCTCTCCTGAGTCCCAGCAAAACACTGATTAATTACAGTGGCTGGAGGCCCAGTTTTTAGGGAAATGTTTAATGAAAAGGTGCATTTGTCCTGGTTCACGTTTGCATTTTTACTTCTCAAAGTCCAGCAGCAGAGTAGTGCAGCACCTTCGGAATGACTCAGTCAAAAGTAGCATGTTTGGATTTATTCATTCGCTTCATTATTTCACTTAATTGTTGAAGAAAAGAGGCAAAGAGTTTCAGATTTCAGCTTTGCTTCAGTTCTGGCCATTACAGCTACTCGGACTAAAGAAGGCGGTAAAAACAGGCAGAGAACATGCAGTGCACGCTACATCAAAATGAATTCTGGTGTGAAGTAAAGAACTGAGTCAGATTTCATGAAGACAATATCAGAAGTGGGACAATTTTCTTAAGAGCGACATCTGAGCAGACTTCACCTTTTGCGAAACACACTGAGGTTTTCAGTCCTGACGGCCCACATAAATGAGAGCGCGCGATCGCAGACACACACGGATGCACATCACACCACAACCTTTCATATAAATACAGACATCTTTAAATACACGTGCTTTTTTTTCCTCTTTCCGTAAACACATACACACATGCAGTGCGACTGTTGAGTGAGGACATGTCAGCCTCACGCATGTCACAGTGATTTATTTTAACCCTATGCTCTGACCTCTGTCTGACACACACACACACACACACACACACACACACAGATGCTTGCAGTATGTGGAGCTACACTCTCATGTTAGCCAATGAATCACAGTAGCCTACTCAAACACTTGACTCATGGATTAACAGCATCTCTACAAACCCAGAGGGAATGGTGCATATGCGCACACACACACACACACACACACACAAATATGCTGTCCGCTATTCTAATGTGACTCTTGAGTCATGTATTCAGACATAGGAAACAGTCTGGCCAAAAGGCATGCTTCCCCCGGGGAGTCATTATCACTGTCTGTTCCAGCGCTGTGAGAGAAGTTAGGACGGCAGTAAGAGAATTCTGCTTTCAGCACAACTTTGGAAGCTTTGGTTCTTACACTCGGCTCCTCCGCTGTGTTAAATGTGCGAGAGTAACACTTTTGAGAGCAACACTGCAGGATTGTTTCACATCTGTTAGCTTCCTGATGAAGGTGTTTAGCATGCGGAGCAGCTTTTGTAAACACCGTTCCGTGGATTCCGGCGTCTCGTCTGCAAACGATGTTGGGTTTAAAATGCTGAAATAAGGGAATTTGGTTTCTGAGAGGCAGCATTTTCTTTTCTCATGAGAAACATGGTACTGTGTTTACAGATGTGTGGCCTTGCAAGCATGCAACATTTTTAGCACCAGCGCCTCCTCCTAAGTGCTTCAGTTTCTCTAACATTCAGCTGATTCTCATTGTCCCGATTGTCGGGTTTCTTTGGTTAAACCTGCTGGCTAATGGCTGAGAATCACAACTGGACACAGGAACTTTTCATATAGTAAGCACTGACAGATGGATTACTGCAGACAGGTCAATGAAGCTCCGCAGCTCTGTAAGGTATCGACACAAGGACGCAGTTATTAAAAAGTCACGATTTTTAATCGATTTCTTCAGTTAGTTTGAAGGAGTCTTCTAACAAAGACATCAAAGTCACCAAATACTGTATGCATCAAAACTAAATAGAGAGAAAAGTTGCAAAAATAAATATTTGTAGAAATTGAACAGTGGGGTCGCTTCTTTGTTATCAAACAACAACAATATGATGCTCGCATACATACTGATGATTTCTGAGCTGTCACTGCCTGCTGTTATCAATCTAGTCTATTATTATTCTTGACCTCACACATGTCTGACGGACACTAAGAGAAAGAAGAGAGGACCTGTGTCAGGGAATCGGGATGCTGGGGAGAGCAATTTATTTTGGGCTTGATTTATTTTTACTCATTAAATAAAGCTGACACTTAATTTGACACATTAATGACAGTTTGAGGTCCTGGTAATAGATTTCGCATAGCAGGTGTCAGCTCGTTACACAACAGCTGCAAATGAGAGTTTGTAATTGTTTTCAGGTTGTTATTTTTGCTGTTTTTTAAACAACTTTAATGTTCTAACTTATCCTGCAAACTTTTTTTTTTTAAATCCACACATGAAAATAGTTATTTCTGAATTTTATTACTTCCAGATGGGTTTCATTCTTTTTTAATCTGTGGGAGAAAAGCAGCTCGGAGGCTTTTACAAACGAATGATCGACAGGCACAAACGCACATATGAATATACACACCCACCCATAGATATGTGCATCAATCAGGGGACTCGAGGATTATTAGCCAGATGATGAGGCAGTGTGGGATTAACTGTCAACACTTCCTGGTTGGCTGGTCATGTGGTCGAGATGAGCCAATGAGCCCTGGGGGAATTTTCTCATCTACTGATCTATTGAATACTAAACACCAACAAACACATACAAAGATGCAAATACAAATTTTGCTCAACAGGCCCAAGGCAAGAAAACAAACAGCAGTGTAGAGAAATGAGAAAATTATTAGATTTCCAACACTTCTAGTTCAGTTATGTCAGCAGAAGGCAGTGCAGGCCTCTGCGGATTGTCACAGGGATGATGTGTAATTGCTCCACAAATCGCCTGTCAAATGTGCCAGGTGGCTCACTCCTATTGGCACAAATGATGCATGAACATGTAACCACCGGCTAGGAAAAAAGCGATGTTACTGTGGTTCAATTCAATGATTTTATTTTCTCAAGCTAAGAATAATTAGACACACGTATTCCACAGTGGCACTTGAGAAAAGCAGTAAACTTTGTGGTTTTACCTTCATGCATTCGAGTGATTATACAGTTTTTCTTGTTCAGCAGCACAAGTAAAAGAATGTTAGCTAAACTCTTCAGAGTAGCAGATAAGGAAAAGACCATAACAGCATACAGCTCCAGCTTCCGTTTTGTTGGTGCTAAAACGTAACAGCAGCCAGCTATATTTATATAATTATAATTAGAGCAGATATTAAATGCAGCAGAGCAAAACTCATGACGCGCCACGCTAGAGCCAGTCCTCTAGATTTAATAAATCCATTTATTGATCTCATTAATAGATTTTTTTGATTCAAACTGCACTTCATGCTTTCTGCAGACATCCATCAAAACTTTTATGACGAGCAAGCAGTTGTTTGATTCACAGCTCACCGCTACCGAAATATGCATCACTGCTGCTGACGTAAAGATGCCTGAATCATCACCTGCGCAGCAATCAGAGCACTACTTAACAAACCGAACACGATGCTTTCAGTGGATCACTGAGAGCTGTAAATAATGCAACACAGTGACCAGTTGCTACACGAGCTGTCCGACTGACAATGAATCAGTCTGTGTCTAATTGAATTAAGGCTAATGGGTTTACAGACAGCACTGTCTGTGTAATTAGTACAAAGTTCTAATTAATGCCAAAACCATTTAGTCAGATCTAAATTTATCTGTTCGGAAGTTTTAATAAACCATCAAATTATGTTTGACTGCACATATTTATTATTGTTTGTTTTTATTACTTTTGTGTCACTGACCAAAGCTGCTCTCTCGTTATCTCTTTCAGGCTCTTTGACAAGAAGAGGCAAAGAGTAAGCAAACTGTGAGGGCAAAGGAAGAGAGGAGAGCAGAGGGCAGAAACGTGGCAAGCTGGTGATGAGTATCTGCAACAGGCCCCGTTTCACCTAATGAACTAGGAAGTTCATCAACAACATTTTGTTAGAAAAAGCAAGATACCACCTCAGTGGGAGCAGAGCTCCACTGAGAGGAAGCAGAGAGTCGGGGCCGGAGTGAAGCGTACAGGTTCAAAGGTCGGGCGAGATGGCAGCGCTGACGATGAAGCGGCAGGGCTTCGGGCTCCTGAGGGCCTTCCTGGTGCTGCTGGGAGTTTCTGCGCTTTGCAGTGTTGCATTAGGAACCCGGAAAGGAAATGCATCTTTGGATCAAAGGGGCCACAGACACAGACATCCAGGTACGGCATTTAGCGTATTGCAGCATCATATTCACACCTGTAAACATCTGAAAAACTGATACTTCCTTGTGCAAACTTAGCTGTTCTTTTAAAATCACATTAAGGATTTGGAAAAAGTCTTTACACCAAGATGTGTTTGTATTCCTTCAAGTTACTCCTCCTTGTTTACCTTTGGCATGACATGTGATTAGATACCTCATTTCAGCCTTGTTCCAAATTAGCAGTTTGAGAGTTTGTAGCTTTAAATGCAAATTAGGTACGGCTGTCCATCGCCTTTCCAGCTGAGAGAGAGAGTCTTTCCTGACTGTGATATTCCTGCAAAAACAAGGCGAGACCACATGGCCGCTGCTACAAACATGAAAGAGTGTCTGAGAGGAAGAGGGGGAAAAAATCAAGGCATTCAGATGCTTCTAGCATTTAATCTGAGTAACTTATTTTACATGCAAGTTTCTCCTAAATCACAGCATACAGTGGTTATTGTCTTGAACCGAGGTGCACGGGGAAGCTGTCAGATGACAAGGTTGTTATAAAATCAGCATTCTTGCAGCAGCTTGGAAATGGCTTTGAAATAACGGGGTGCATTTTAGTGACTGTTTCATACTTGTTCTGTTATCTGTCAGCAGAATCTGAAAACTATGCAAATGGGGATCAGCTTTATTTGAATTCAGCTGTATTAAAGATGAGTAAATATGAGCAGAGGGAGTAAAAAGACAACGAAAAAACATGGGGAGCGTGAAGTCGGCTGAGTTTGATCACACTACAACTTGCAATTATCACTCAGCTTCACAATAATCAGAAGGACCTGGCCTGTGAGCATAAAATAAAGCTGATCATATTGTTTGGGGCCAGAATCTCATACGTTGGGGTCGTGTGCAGACTAATGCTGAGTATTGCAGCCAACAGCAGAAGCTTTGGTGTGGTTTGCTGCAGCTGAGGGAGTTTAAGGCCTGCAAAACTATAAAGCTTGTTTGGAAAGAAGCTGGTGGAAGATCTTGTCTTGCTCTTTTTTAATGCATCTCTAGACAGACTTAGAGCCCGAAATTATGCTCAAAAACAATGAAATTCCTTTAAGATTTAAATATTAATGGTAATTGTTCCACCAAGCACTCTTAAGGTACAGATGTTCAAACACTGGTGCTGATGGTTGCAATCGCAGCCTGCTCCCGTTGGCCACTGTGGAGCTTCGCTGCAACACAAAGGGGTTAAGTGACTTCCTAAACCTGTGTTCTTCACACAATCCACCCACATATTTCCAGCTGGGATTTGAACCAGCCGGAAAAAAAAACAGGCCACTATGTTCCCTGTCACTGACTCTTAGGTTTACTGACACAAACTACTGGAAAAAGAATATAAACAGCTGTTGTGGTGATAATTGATTCATTCAACATGCCATACAAACTGGCCTTTCATTTAACTTCCAACCATTTAAAAGCTTGGATTGCATCCCATAATAGACGCGTTTTAGACTTCAATTAAATGAACTAAAAGCATTCGGGTAATTGAATAAATGTGGTGGTGGCTCACCTGTAGTGGTGTTTTTGTGTTTGTAGGTCACTTGTCACTGCACAGACACAGACAAAGGGTGGGAAAAGAAGGGCAAGTGCTCCACAGGTCCAAACGAGGATGGGTCTGGAATCAGTTCTTCGTCATTGAGGAGTACACCGGACCTGACCCGGTGCTGGTGGGCAGGGTGAGTAGAATATAGCGCGTGTTAAAAACAAAAAAAAGAGTTCTTCTTCAAACAGAATTAGCCCCCGAATGACTCTTTAATTAATAGCCACGTTGCCCTCCGGTGGCAGCCACGGGCGTGTGAGCCGACAGCAAACTCCAGCAGGATTTAAATGCGCTTTTAGCATTTATCAAAGAGGGAGAAAGATAGAAAAACGAATGAGGTCATGTTCTCATCCAAGGGTGAAGATGATTGGTGGTACTCCACCAGAACAACACCATCACTCAAACCGAGCAGCGGCTCTCATAGCAAACAACAAATGATGTTTACAGAGCCCCATATTTCAACGTCTAGGGGCTGTAAAGGAAGAACAAGAGTTTAATTGAATGTTGAGCATTCTTCATTTTTATAACAACATTTTAAATTTATTGGTGTTCGCCCATCTAAAACATAACATTTCTTGCCTGTCTATCCCAGTCGCTCACTTCCCTTCGTTTTGGAGACTTGGGAAATAGCAACCTCTTATCTGCCATCTGTCACACAGCCGAGCTGCTCCACGTCTTCCAAATTTGCCTTTCGACCTTAATCTGGAACCGCTTGTGTCTTTTACTCTTTAAGTTTCATGCGTCTCGAAATACAGTATGTGCATGTAATTCAAGCTGACCTCTGTTATGTCTTAATCTTTTCAGCTCCACTCAGATGTAGACTCGGGCGATGGAAACATCAAGTACATCCTGTCCGGCGAAGGCGCAGGAACAATCTTTGTCATCGATGACAAGACGGGCAACATCCACGCCACGAAAACCCTGGACCGCGAGGAGCAGGCCCAGTACACGCTAACAGCCCAGGCTGTGGCGAGAGACACTAATAAGCCTCTGGAGCCTCCATCAGAATTCATAGTGAAAGTTCAAGACATCAATGACAACCCTCCCGAGTTTCCACATGGGCCGTACTATGCCAGGGTGCCTGAGATGTCCAATGTTGGTAAGTAGCTTAAGAGGCTCAAATAGAAAAGTAAAATTACACACAGGAAAGGTACAAAAAGTTTAGTATGGCTGAACAGTGTGGAGGCCTTCCAAGTTTATTCAGAATGATCTGAAAAATAAGCAGGGATGATGACAAAGAGAGGCCATGGAGCAATGCAGTTAAGCACCTAAACTGTTACTTTAGCAAACAGGTTCCATTTGTTTTCATGTCTTTTCCATCCAAATCATCAAGTTGATGAAGCACTGGCATATCTGACGGCATCTTTGCAAACAGATTATAGACATTTGATGTTTTTCAGTATTGGGGGGCTTTTTAATTCTACCTCTCAGTTAAGCGAAAGTGCATATGTGAAAGTGACCAGCAGATTCATTTCCTTTGCACAGATCTTCGGGCAGTGATTCACAGGAGTCCATTATTAGCAGAGAAAGGTTCTCTGCTTTACAGTGATTGACATTTACTAATGAAGTCACTGATGGAGTTGCTTCTCCGTATTATTTGTCGACTAATCAACATTTTCATACTATATTAATCATTGAAAGCACCATTCGCTAAAAAGTTCAGCTCCTGAAAAATCCTTTTTCCTTGAATATAGCTAACAGAGGGCTAAAGCACAAGCATTATTTAGCAGCAAACTGGCACAAGCAAGACTTTATAGCATATCCTCAGAGTCTCCATATTTAGAACTTTTGATCTCGATAGATTTTCTTTCCAGATATTATGTGGCCTTGGAGTGTTTTCATGCCGACCTGAAATGAACCACGCTGGCAGTGGCAATGCCTGAAACAGTGAAAGCAGAAGAAATCCTTTTCCCTGAATGGACTGGACTTCTGAGGAAAGAAGTCTGAAAGAGTTCTGTTTAGGCTTTTTTTTTTTTTTTTGTACCCATCCGCTACATAAG
>VOQJ01034457.1:1877-35781 GCA_015052665.1 Apistogramma diplotaenia | reverse complement strand
GTAGGTCAAGGGTCAATGAGCTTACAAGACAAATTCCGTGCTCCCAACAAACTTTTTCATAGCACTGTATATCCCGAGAGGTGGGTTGTTGTATTGACAGATGTGGAGTGTGCTCTGGTGTAGTAGCTTTGCAAGGTGATGCGCAATTGGCCATTCTGCTACATAATTTTCTGCTTGAACCAATCACTGGTGGCCTATCATTGGACAACCCTGCATCAGCAATCGCAATAGTTCAATTTAAATAACAATCTAGAATGGATCCTGAGGATATTCAGGCAAAATACCATATCGCCAAGCTTGACACGTTTTTGACCTGGAAGTTGGACAACACAATCAGCTATCGAAGCAAAAAACAGGTGGGGAAAGAGCTTGTTACTGAGGTGAGTAGTCAACCTCGGCCTTGGGTCCCAGACCATTGTGCTTTCGCATCACACTACGCTATAAGCAGAAATTCACAGTCCTCACCTAAAGCTGAGCAGCGTGAATTTGCACACACCTGCTAAATGTACAAATCCAGGCCTGCAGCACTTTCTATGTTAACATTAAGGACACTATCCAAGGTAGCAGTAAGATGGATCTCTGGATCAATGCAGAAACACAAATGTATAGGAAAATCAAAAACAAAATATTCATAAGTTTTATGCTATAAAAAGGGGAAATAACGTTTCTTTTAGTGAAGTCATAATTGTTTACTACTCAAGTCAACTGTTTTTAAGCTACTGAAAGGACATTATCCAAAAAAAGGATCAGATTAACTGAAGCTCTCCGTTTTAGTGGCACACCTGAACCTGGTTCAACTACTGAGCAACAAATATATGAAGTTACATAATAAAACTGATGAACAAGCAAAACCAGAGATCTGAAAAACACACTTCTTGTAACTTAAGGACTCAAGTGTAATACCACGGTAGAAACTCTGTAAGAACACTCTTTGGTGCAATGCTGCTTGGGGCTCAACATACTGATCATGTTTCTCATTCGCAGGATTTGGTTGGTGAAGCCTAACTAACACTAGCAATGCACTAATTTATAAACAACTCAGTCTACCAAAAGCAGCTCAGATTAGAGGGTCAAAAGCGAGCGGCCCTGATGAGGAAGAACTCAATCTGCTAATTAAAATAACAGTACAAGCATAGACTCGACATGCATGGCAATTGAGTTCAGTGGGAGGCCACTGAAGGGAACTGATGTTCTGATAAAAGGCAAAGTCGTCATTTTCACATTGATGTATCCTGTGCGTGGCCTTGGAGCCTGGGGCACACATTCTTGGGCTAGATATGACAGCGCAGGTGGAATTTACTTTTACTCTTCTGCATATGTACATCGCTCTTTTTTTAATTTTGTTTTGTCTTGTTTGTCCTACATGCAATTTGATGGCACAGATATTCATTAAAGTCAACAAGAACAAATTGACTCACAGCCACGGTAATAGGGAAATACTCTCTCCTCCCAACACTCCACATAAACTTCTGACACTGAGGGCCAGAAATCTGTCGGGCTCAGCTCTAATCATCTAGGCTGAGGACTCAGTGAAGAGCTACAGGACAAAGGGAAAGTTACTGTGTGTGACCCAGCCATTCAGACTAAAGTTGCATTTGAAAAGATCAGATATGCATCGGATTTAGGACCGCATGTCCAAGTGGCCTGGGTCGCATTTGAAAAAAATCTGATCTGTGTTGTTCAGACTGTCATGAAAAGATTGGAAACTGGTCGCATATGGGGAAAAAAAACAATCAGATTTGGGTCACTTCAGGCTGCAGTGTGAACGTAGCCTAAACGCTAACCTCAGATAACCACATTTGTATGATTAATTTGAATACTCGCCTTCATAAATGTTGCACTCCTATAAATACATATCCAGTTGCACCATCAGCAAAGATGACAGTGACCACACCTTTCAGTTCAGGTTGTGTGTGCACGCAGACAGTAAATCTGGCCCTTGGTCTTTTAAAACCACATGTAATGTGTGCAGGATGGATGTGAGTGTGGAACAAAGCTCATGCAATACTGAAGAGTCAGTTATGACAGGCCTGCCCTCACATAAATCTGCTTCATCTCCCTTTTTTACTCTAATGGGGAACATAAATAACAAAGTGAACCTAATTTTATAGCGAACGCAACCTTTGGAAAGACTACAGTATTCATTCACAATCAAAAATAAATGGCAAGCACATATACAAACACAAACAAAATACAGACAAACGCAGAGATTTCATTCAGCAGCTCCAACGGGAGCAGCAGTGGGAAAGGTCACGCAGCACTTTGGATGAGCAACAATTGAGGTGGCATACTGTGACAACAGAGAGAGGCAGTGAGGGGACACAAAGGAAGATGAGAATTAAAAGCAGGGAAATAGATCAGGCAATGAGGGGCACATGGGACGGAGAGGTCTGGTACCAAAATGTTACACCTTAGTTGTCGCAGTTTTCTTATCGATAGCCGTTTTAGAAGACTAGAAGAAGAGAAAGCATTTTCATTTACAAAACTCAGATTTTGCTTAAAATACTAATAGTTTCATTTATTAAAACTGATGAGCTGTCAAGGCACAAGGAGTAAGTACAAAGACACCTGTTTGCATCTTTTTCCTGGAAGTAGGCTTGCCAGCTTCCACAAATGAAAATAAGGGACGTCCAAAGCGGCATCTCGGGGCCATGACCAACATGCCCCGAGTCGCCCGACTCACATTTTATGTTGTGTTTTTCTGTAAAGGGGTGATCATACATAAAATTTAATTCTTTTTCAGCAATGAAAACCACGTCTTCATTGCTGAAAAAGTTGGATGGTGGTGACAAAGACATTTTGAGCTATAAAAAGAGACGTTTACAGTAGAAATTATTCATGACCTCTGCTGACAGCCATCGATGGCCCCCACTTATAATTCACATATTCATTTAGTAATTTAAAATAAGTCTTCCTGTTTGAATTAGTTGGTACTGACACATGATGGTTGTGAAAATATTAAAAGGAGTTTACTTTAAAAATTATAAAAACAATAAACTTACTGTAGCTTTTTTTGACCCTGTTGCATCTAACTAACTGCTTCGGAGGAAGGTCCTCAGGAATGGGGCTAATCATGGAGTCGCCTGATTTTATTACTTTTTTATAAAAATTTGTTGACGAAAAGTTGAGACAAACTTGAAGTGGCCACAAATTTATTGTAAATGTTGCTAAAACCTTCAAGCTGTGAGATCGACTTTGACTTTTCTTTCATCTTTGAGATATTTCTATTTTAAAAAGACTTTTACACTGTTTTTCATCAAATCAGAATTATAGACTCTTGTCTTGGGACAAATGATTTTGTGGGCGCCCACATATCATAAAATCATATAAACCACTAAATAAAAATTATAGCATTTGAGCCAAAATCTTTTAGAAAATTAACTCGTTACGTTTTTTTTTTTTAAATTAATGTGCAAAGGAAACGATTGGTGGGACATGATTTTGCCAAAGTCAAGAATCAGAGGTTTTTACTGTTAATCTATTGGTGTGATTTGTTCTTTCAATGGTTATATATATGTATAGTAATACTACTGTACATTCAATTAACGATCATTCAGACTCAACATCCTAAACAAGCAATCAAACCACGACAGTCTGCGAAAGCACAACAGGAAGCGAAATCAATAACACAATGATCTGTACTGTATGTGAGCTCTGATGTTTCTGTTGCTCTCCTGATCCACGCTTAAACTCATCCCCACTGACGCTGTTCAGCCGTGGATGTGCGTCTGTATCTTTGCATACGCGGGTCTGGGAACATGGTGGAGTGTCGGTGTAGTAGCGGGCATTTTTAAAAGGCGTGGGTGTCTTATGTCTGTGTAAATAATATTTGCAATTTTGAGTTGAAGCTGTTCATGTTGTTTGGTTTGTTTCCACACAGCAGGCCTTTGTGCTGTAATACTCTGGTCATTTGAACATTGTGGGAAGAAAGAAGAAAAAGGCTGATTCAGCAGCTTCAGTGAGGGCAGAGTGGAAGCAGAGCTACATAACACTGGGTGTGGTAGTCCTAGTTCACAGGCTTACAGTAGTTTCCCTCTTATCCCATCTGTTAAACTTGTCAGCTGAGCGTTTGGCCTAAATGTGTAGATTCAAAAATATCTGATGGAAAACGCTTGAACTGAGTTGCAATCTGCAGCTTAACCAAATATAAAGTTATCATCTCAGACAAAATGAACACAGTGAAGCTAAATGCTGCAGAGGAGGTGAGAAGATATGTTATCGGTATAATTAAGGCCTTTTAATTTCAGGAGCAGCATGCATTTACCCTTCCACCCCTCTGTTTACCTCCCTTTATCTTGTTTTTATGAACTTTTGGTTTCCGTCACAGCCCCTGCTTTGACTCAGACCACTCACCTTCTCCTCGCAGTTGTGTTTTTATCCTCTTCTTTATTCCCTTTCATCGCCGCTGTCTCTCTGCTTCTCACTTCTTACTCCACTGTTAAGATAATTACAGTTCATTCTGCGTCAGTGTGTAGGGGGATCCCAGTCTGGCTGAAGCCTGATTAGTTTTTAATCATGAAGTGGCACTTGAGTAAACAGGGAAATATTCTTCCCGTCACTCCAGAGAGGAGAGATGTCTGTGAGTGAAATAGTTTGTGTACAAGCTGGATGGATGTCCTTGGGTACACTACAAACATACAGACAGTAAGTTAATTAACCAGTCATGCAGCCAGTCAGTAATGTAGTTATTCATTTAGTTTGCCAGGGAGCCTGTAAGTTGGTTAGGTGCACGGGGAATGTATTCTATCAGCTGGATGTCCTTGAATGCACCGAAAACAGAAAGGCAGTAAACAACCATTCACATGTAAAATTAACCCATCAGCCAGTCAGTCAGTAAGGTAGTAAGTGAAATGCTAATTTAGTTATTTAGGGAGGCCACCAGTTCCCTGATAATTAAGACAGTGTCTACATATTCAATTAGGCTGTTAGAAAAATCTCTCAGCATGAACCTTCATTCATGCTGAATGGTAAGTCTCACAGCCCAACCTTAATACTCCTCCATTAAAAAAAGCTTTATGGAGTCGCTGGGTGGGAGGTCATAGGTCAACGATAGATTTTGTATCATTAGACCTGTGGCTGTATATATTAAAGCCTCAGGTGCAGCAATGAGCTGGGCTGCCAATAGGTGGGGTGGGGGTGGGGGGTACAGAAGATGTTCTGGGAGGATCTGGCAGAAGCTCCAGCCCAGGAGATCTTCAACTTCCACCTCCAGCAGAACTTAGCGTGGCTGGGGGCACCGAATCCCAACTGATTATGGTCACTGATATTTGCAAAAGGGCACAGGCACACGCATGCTCTCTCACACACACACACACACACACACACACACACACACACGAGCTACTTATTAGTTTAAATTCCATTGAAAATGAAAACCAAAACCGTAGACTTGGATTGGAACAGCCAGGTCAAGTTACAACAGAGTAAAACTTAATATGAAGTAAAAATATCAACCTTCTTTTTATAATTATTGGCTTAATATTTAATTACATGTTGCAAATCTCTTCAAGGTTGAGCTCTTTATACATTTTTTAAAGCGCTACACCACATCTGCTGCACAGATCTTCCACAGCTGCAGTTTTATTTCCTTCCTTCTCGTGCAACTGTGACGCCAAAAGGCAGAGAAGAGCTCAGCACGATCAGGTCAGATGCAGTACAGTTTCATGCAAACCTTCACTCTACTGTGCATTATGTGCACGTCCTGGTGCAATATTCCAGAGCATAACAGATTATACCTTCATGTCATGTAAAACACAGCAGGCCATTTGCAAGAGCCACGCACATGAATAAAACCTTAAGGTAAAACCTTCAGTGATTTACAGAACTTTCAATCTTGTATTTGTTCATAAATATCCTATTAATGCCAAAGTTTATGCTGTGAAAATGGCCTTTGGTGCTGCAGCTACAAAGTTGATCTTATGCAAAACTAAAAACGATAACAGAAAATTATTTTTTTTTCTGCAAGAGCTGCACATACCAGAAATGTAGTCCATTGGAATTCATGTTCACCACAGCCCTGGGATGCAAAGTTCTCAGCACAGATCTCATCTTGAAAAATCAGACTCTCTAAAAACCTAAAAAGATCATCAGCGAATAAAGAAGAGAGGCCAAGAAGAAAGGAACGAAAGACAGAAGTCAAGTAAAAATATATAATTAATAAAAGACAGGGTTTTTTTTAAAAGAAATAATCATGTCTCTTTAGACAAACCTGGACTGTGGAAAGTTCTGCAGAATATCTACTGCACATTTTTGTTTTACCAGTAAACAAGGCAAGGACGCGACTACTCCAACAATCAACTTTGATCTGTAAATTGTATATTGATTGTAATGTACAAGGCAGATTGAACCAATGTGGAAAAACTGAAATATATGGTTGAAATTGGTGTGATGGCGTTGTAAATGGTTTGCTTATTAAATGAGAAAATATAAATGTTTTCAGATCATTTTTCATGTAGTGCAGTTTACTGGTTTATGCAGTGGGTTTACTGGTTTGACCCACTTGAAATCAAATTGGACTGCATGTGAACCGTGCACTAAATGACTTTTCCAATCTCACTGTACAGCTGTATAATAATAATAAAGGCATTCGATTCTATTCTACACCTCTTTTATATTACGACTTACAACTACTGCACAGTAAAGTGAAGGTTTGCATGAAACTGTACTGTATTTGACCTGATCATGCTGAGCTCAGATTATTCCTAAGTAGGTTTTTGGATCCCAGACTTTCAATTCTTCTGTCAGAGTTGACAGGAGTAAAAGACTGTTCTCTTTGTAACTCTGACAGTACTCTGACTATGCTTATTCACATTTAATAAATCCTTTAGTTTGATATAGCAAAGCAAATACATGAACCACTCTTATACTGTAGCAGCCCTATTTGAACATTGTCTAGCCTGCATCTGTGTGGCTATTGTTGATCCAAGTAGGCTGCATATATTTTTGATTATCATCACATTTGTCTGTTGCATAAAGCTAATCGCTAATTCAAATTGCCTTCAATTTTCTGTGTTTCAGGCACATCTGTCTGGCTTCTAGTTAGATATCAAGCTCTCCAGTGTCTCCTCCTCAGTGAGTCTTTCAGCTTCAAATACCGGATTTCTGCTAGTTAATGTAAGAGTTTGCTAGATGAAAAGCAAAACTTTGTATCCATTACTATATGCACACTTACAGGTTTACAGATTCCTGTACAAATTCACAAAGCTCTGTACAGCTTTACAGATTTACTCACACATCTACAAATCTGATTACACACACACACACACACACACGTATCTGAATAAGCACACATGTATCTCAGTACACAAATGGATTAGAAAACACACAAGCACATTGAGATAGACACACTCTCTCTCTCTCTCACACACACACACACACACACACAGTTCTGCCACAATAACAGTCCCATAATCTCCTCAGTCCCACAGATACACATTCTAGGCTATTCGGTCCCTTCCAACCATGGTAAGACTGTTGCACTGTTAGCAATAGTTGGGATCATTTCTGGGTGATGGTCAGAATTTCTAGCACAGCCAAAGGATGGAGGGTGCCAGATCAGCTGGTGTAAGATTCCCAGATCTGCTTTTTGCAGATGATGGATTTGTTGGTTTAATCAGATGGTTTAATCCCTTGATAGTCAGTGCAAAACTACTAGTCCATTATGTTAATTATTTATGTTTTATCTATGCTCAACACCAGTTACATGTACAATGCCACCCTCCACTAGCCAGAGTTACATGGGAAGCTGTAAAACGAGCAGGTGAGAAGTAAAGATTACAGTTGTGTAAACAATGGATGTTCTACAGTAATTTCATGAAGAAAAATAACCGTTTTATGTAGGTTGTGTCAACAGCAAACTGACAATCCCGCAGCCACAGCAACATGTAAGCACATTCTGCACAACAATGTGGACATTAACCTGCGAGGAAATACTGCTGCTGCTAGAGCCGCTAACATGACTGAAGAATATTGAATGTAATTCAATTCTATTCTATTTATACAGCACCAAATCACAGCAGTCACCTCAAGGCGCTTTTTGTTGTAAGGTAAAGACCCCACGATACAGAGAAAACCCAACAGTCAAAACGACCCCCTATGAACAAGCACTTGGCGACAGTGGGAAGGAAAAACTCCCTTTGAACAGGAAGAAACCTCCAATAGAATCAGGCTCAGGGAGGGGCCACAAGCAGTTGGGGCTGTGGAGAGAAATTATATATAATAATTTTTTTCTAATGGATTATAATTACAAATGTATGTGACAGTATTTAATTTCACCCATTAGATCGAGCTCAAGATTAGAAATTTTCTCTGTGTTTTCTTATATTTCAACTAGTCTATTTTTTCCTCTTTTAAACAACTAGGAAATTTGTCAGACTTATTAAGTATATGTTTGCAAATCCTCTTAGAGATAGATCTGCTATAAAAACAAAAATTCATATTCATTCAAATTCATACAAATGAGGATGTCCACAGATTTTTTTCCCCATCAATGACTTTCATATTCATCAAAGTTCATTCAGTGAAACGTAATCCTTCAATTAAGTGTGAAACAACCACAATTGCGCAAAGCATGCAGGCCTGGGAGTGAAACAAACACAAGCAAAATACTTTATTAGTATTTTGCCTTTATCAAACTTTGCATGGAAAGCCAACAACCTCCATCAAAATAGTTTTGATATTTTTTTTATATTATTGAATACAGTAAAGTTGTCAGTAGTGGTGTATACTGTTGTGTTTTTCTAAAAGTGGACCCGCATGTTTGGACATTTGGTGTAGCTGGCA
Organism: Apistogramma diplotaenia; assembly: GCA_015052665.1. Classification (NCBI taxonomy): domain Eukaryota; kingdom Metazoa; phylum Chordata; class Actinopteri; order Cichliformes; family Cichlidae; genus Apistogramma; species Apistogramma diplotaenia. The sequence continues at coordinate 27,000 of VOQJ01034457.1, read as the reverse complement.
ATCAGTCCTTGTTGTAAACAACAATCAGTGATATCAGGCCTTACAATGCTGACATTACAGAAAAATGTGATCCTGATTATGATACAAGATTTCAACTTTTCTATCTTTTGGGCATTCATATCTCAAATAGCTGGTACCAGCAAAGCAGAACAGAACCTATAATATTCTGCTTTCTCCTGAATGTTGCATAGTTTATCATCAGTGACATGCAGTCGGGGAAGGCATGTGAAATAAAAAATGAATTAAATGGTTATATTTATTCATTTGTATTTTAAAGTTCTTTTCCATTTAACTTTACCATTTTTTGATTTTTTTTTCACCGAATTTCCACATTTACTGTTCAAATACTTGACGAGCCGTGAGGCAGCAGCCTGCTGAGCCTCACCATGGTGATCCCAGGCATTCTTCTTACGACTCCTTGGCTGCAGAATAATAGAATTAGACAGCAAGCTACAGGAAACAGTCAGTAAACAAGTTATCTATGGTTTTCTTCAAAAGGAGCGGCACATGGACTTCATGAGGAAACATGGGGGCAGCACCACTAGCGGAACAAATCAGAGCCAGTCCGGGGGCAGGGTAAATGACCGGCCCTTTATACCCTTTATTATTTAATAAAGCTCATCATAATATTATTTTTCAACATACACATGTCTGCAAGAGTGGGGCTAACGAGCTTTTACACCACAGAAAACAACTTTTTCCTTTTATATTCACTTTGCCACTCCACTTTTATGCTTAAATAAATTAGGGGCAGTTTAAGCTCTCAAATTAACAAAAATGTGACAAACAGCTTAATTATAGTTTTAAACAACCAGCAAAAACTTGAAAAACTACTCATTAATGTCATGAATAGTAGAGGAGCACCTTCATCTCACTGCTGATAATGTTGACTGTCAGGCACACCCTCAGGTGGGAAACTTTTTATTCGCAAGGATCAACACAGCAGAAAACTCTGCCCCAGTTGTAACATCTGTGTGATGCACCTGCTGCATGTCCCGAGGAAGACAAGAGGGGGATCTCGTACAATTATAGAAAAAAAAATGAAGGTTGTTTTGGCAATTAGTTGAATAAAAGGCTTATCACCGTTTGAAGCCACCAGATGGACCATTGTGTGTCAGAATCTGGGTTGGTACTCAAAGCTGTGTCACAGGAAGATTTAAACAGGTCCCCAACCAATTTGAGGTCCAACTGGTAATCAAAAATTATTGAAAGAAATGCATTAGAAAGGTAACCCCAAAGGATGCAGTACGAAGGAAAATCCTTGTCAAAATAATTTTAACATGCAATGTTAGTTCAGTTGATGGGCAGGAGCCACATACTACAAACACAAGATTGATGTTACAAATACTGTATGATGTCAACATGGGTTAGTGAAGTCCCTACATGCTCAGACAGTAGTGACTAGTTAATGACTATGTAACCCCGCTTTATTGTGGTGGACTAAAAGTGACCACACTCTGTAAAATAAACATCACACAGAATTCAATAAGGCTTGAAAGTAGCCATTGAAAACCTAAATTAATCAGAATATTGTTTTCTGATGTCACACCAAGGGAGCAGGTGGTTACTTTCCCACAGGCTTCTATACAACTACACTTCCTGCAACTGTAATTCACCTCCTGCTGGCCATCAGGAATAATGGGTTAATGAATTTCTGCACTGGCTTCGATTTTGCAGGACCATCCGTTATCACGTCCATGTTGGGAGCATTTAGCATACAATCAATCTGGTAATTTATTGATATACAGTATCTTCTTGAGTAAGACCGATAGCTGATGTAAAAGAACGCTTCACTGTGATGTCACTTATCAGTTAATGAAGACCTATTAAGATATCTTGATCTGAGCATTTTCTCCGTTGACTTCTTGGTGTTTTGAAAATGAATGTGTGGGGTGGATTTGACAGAGAAAACTCCGAAAGTTCATTTGCTGAAGACTTGTCACTAACAAATCATTAGAATTTCCTAAATGATTCCTCTTTATGACTAATAATGACCATAATTAACAAAATGGGCTTGATGTTCTTTTCAGTATCACCTCAAACTAATAATTGAGCCCATAAAGTGTTGAGGAAAGTATTTACTGAGGTCACGGAGAAAGACATTTAAAGGGCATTTTCCCATACATTTTACACTTTTACCATACACCGACGTGCACACCTATGCTCACATTTGCATTTGTAGGTTGAAATGTTGGTGAAATTGCAACCAAATAAGACAGAGCAATTATTTTTGCATATTAAACTGGAAGAGTTACACTTTAAAATTACAAACATCCAACATCCTTCTACTAATGCGTTTGCAGATATCAAGTAAAAAGTGCACACAACAAGCATTATAATCCAGGTCTGATTAACTGTTCACAGCACTTCTTATGTTGGAATGCACATCATCACATTTCAGCATGAACGATCACATGGTTTCCAAGCGAGCCGCTAACTATGATAACAGGAAGTGGGCAGTGTCCTTCGAGCTCAGGTCCTTTACCGGTGGTTTGGGATCTTCAGGGTCCCGCTCAGTATCTTAGATGTTGCTTCTCACGGTCTTTCTTACTGATGTAGCAACATCAAGTGAAAGCAACATCACTGAGGCTTTCTTCCTCTGCTTGTCCACCATTATTATGGCCAGTTGGTTAGCAATCACTGGGTTGTCATAGTATGTATATATACATATATGACTGAGTATAAAAAAAATACTCAGATACTTAGATGCCTCGAATAAGGTTTGTGGTAAAAACAAGGTTAACATTAAATATGTAAATACCTAACTCGGGAACTTTAACAGGTCAGTTGTTAACAATGGCTTTATAAGACTACAGAAACCACAGAGGATATTAATCTTCATCAGTGGGAGTGGTACTGAAGTCATGTGACTGTGGTATAGTTTATAGCATCAAGTTAGCATTTTACTTTGATTGTATTTGAATGAAAATGATCTTGCTTAACACTTTGTGTAAATATCACCAGCTTATTTCACACAGAGCTTGTTTTCCCTTTCCTTTTCAATAAAACAACACTGTTTGGAGCCTTGGTTCTGCTAACGTCTGAGCTGGCCTGCAGAAAAGCACATCCTCCCTACGGCACACTACAGCAACAGCAGCATTACAGCCGTGCAAAATTATACACACACAGAGAATCGACAGCAGGCTCTCTTATGGAGCAGTATTGACCTCTGGGGTCTGATGACTCAATCTGCAGCTGTCCGCTGCTGTGTGTATGTGGCAGTGTTTTGTTGTGTGTCTGAAGTTGAATACAACAAAGGAGAGGTTGGAAAGAGGGCACTTTTACACAGGAGAGGCAACAGACAATGCAGTGTGTGTGTGTGTGTGTGTGTGTGTGTGAGTTAGAGAGAGTGAGGGGTGGAGTGACAGAGCAAGTCTGTGTGTCTGTGAATGAAGGTTATGTAAAAGCAATCAGTGGCCTGTTTAATCTTTCAGAAAGAGAGCTTGCTCATTTCCATAATCATCATCTCTCTTTCTCTGATCCTCCACACTTCTTTGCCAAAAAGCCAGCAGCCCAGAGAAGTCTATGTGGAATCTAGTGAGACCACCGTTTCCTCATCCCTGGATCTGTTCTCATAATCTCTCATAGTGATACATTAAAGCTTCAGTAGTTTCGGTTCTAATTACGTCTTTAAAAAATGTATTTGCAGAAGTGTCATTTCTGCTGAAATGTCTTTACATCATACTTTCCCATATCTGTAAATTCCACAATACACTCGGATTTGTGCACCACTGCAAGTGCATGAACTGCTCCGATGAAGATTTGTTTTTTCTTACAGTGTAACAGCTCAGTGTGCAGCAATTTATTTCCAGCTTCATACAATGTTCTGCCCTTGTCCCCCACTGTCACCTGCACAACCATAACAACAGTTAGGCAGGTAGAAACCTTGCAGATCTTACCTTCCTCTCCTTTTTCTCACATAATTCAGGTGACAAATTACCTTCCTGTCTCCTAAGGAAAAAGCTGTCAGGTTTTTTTTGTCTGCACAGAAACTTTTTTAACCCTCCTTTCCTTTAAGTTCAACTTCCCATCATATAAGCAAGTCTTAGTGTGTTTGACTGGAAGGAAGCCGACAGAGATGGAGTACTTTCAGCGTTCGACAATGATCTCTGCAGTTTAGAGCAGCGTTTTAAAAAGCGTATCCGCCTGCAGATACACTTTAAAAATGTGAAAAGCCGTGATGTCTTATCTGTGAGTGTAATATGAATGAACAAACAAACCATCTCCCTTATCTGACTGGACCAATTGGACTTTTGTTGTTTAATTTGCCAAATTCAAAGCGTCCTGATCGGACCAACTCTAGTGTGCGACTAGCTGTTTGTACCCAAAGCCTTCTGCTCAACAACTGGACAAATGACTGTATTCAGTGAGTGAATAGGCTGAAAGGATACTGCTGCATGATTACGGTTACACGTGACACTAGAAGAATTTAAATGAAGAAGGAATTTTAAAAAAAAGGCTTGATTAAAACACCCCCCACCATCATCGGCACCACACGTACCCGCACGTATGCGGTATCCACTAGTATTTAATGCTTTTTTAATGAACTGATTTTTCATTGCAAATCTAAAGCTAATTTGGTGTGTTATGAATCTGCTGGTTAGCCAATGTGCTAAAACTGACAGTTGTCTGTGTGTGTGTGCGTGTATTAAACTTAGATTGTTGCTGTGATGTGTGTATGTGCCAGTTGCTTTGGTGTGTGTGTTAATATGGCCTCAGCTATGTCTGTGTGTGGCTCACAGATGGGTTAGATATGCAGACTGGGCACAGAGGGTCTGGCTGAGCTACATGCCATACCAGCCAATAGCATCATTACTCACAATTAGATACTAAACAGATTAAAGAATAGGGTGACATCCAGCAGGCCAGGCAGTCACACAGAAAGAAAGAAACTGTATCATTATTGCTGCTGTTTTAGTTGGGCTTTTGTTTTGCTCCTTCCATGTGAACCCAGAACCATGGAGTGTTTCTTTAAACGTATTCATTATGATGCTTTTAAGTCATATTCACCGGATCTGCCTTCATAACATTGACTTCACCTCTAGACCTTGGACTTGTTTTAGTTCTAATGGTTACACATAGATGTAGGCTGAAACTCTTTCTTAATATTAGTATCATCAAGGGAGGCTAGTAATTTGGTTTTGCCTGTGCACACCGGTAATTTTAATCAGTCATCCAGATGGTAAAATAATTTAATGAAGGTTTATGGATAAACAGGGACACTGCACACCACAATGTCAACAATGCAGCTGAAAAAGCAAAACTGTAATAAGTGCTGCTGCTCAAACCAGCCACCAGTCTTACTGTACTGTGTTGTAATTGAAATGCCAGACAAAAAAAAAGGTAAATAAAAGACTAAACAGAACACAGTGGCAGGTCAGATTTAGTGGCATTCCAGTTTTATTTAAATATTCAGAGTTTCTGATGTATATATTTTATCAAAGCTTGTTTTTCATATTTCAAAAAATTCCCCCTTTAAATGCTTCCACACGATGTATTTACATACTATAAATCGTAGCTTATACCAGGCTTATAGCCAGAAACAATTTTCAGCACGGTGCATGTGTGCGGGGTGTTAGCTTTAGCATGCTAATGCTAATTAGCAAGCTAATACTAACCGCTGGGCCGGTGAAATCCTCAGCCCTGCGCAACGGCGCCTCAGCAAGGCGGAACGCCGGGCAATCAACTGCTGGCTCGAAGTCTGTTATACTGTTCAGATTCTTCCTGTCTTTGCTTGTCTTCTCCGACTGTTAGCATTAAGTTTGGTAGGACTGCTGGGAAGCCACTCGGAATGTCTGCATGGAATGCATATACACAAATGTGAAAATAAAATAAACACATTTTAGAGTGACAAAATTATTTTACTAACACATCAGTGTTCACACAGCCTCTGACTGGCCTCAAGTATTTAATTTATATTTTTTGTTTTCCATAAAAGACTAATTTAATTGTCTAATTTGGCTGCCTCCTTCATGATGCTGTCCCCTTTGGTCAGGGTTTTAATATACAACTACTGGAAACCTGAGAACACACAATGTTGCCGTGTGACAGGTTATACTGGCATTCATAATTGAAGCTTCAGGCACCCAGAACCTGCAGTTAATACATTCCTCATTGATTTGTCATAAAAACTGCAGAATGAATAAAAGCTGGTCAGAATGGGGTAAATGACAAGGGGCTGCTTTATGTGTGACACTGCATTAATAAGTCAGTTATGATTTGCTTTTAGAGCAAATTCCTTGTCATACGCCCCAGATATTCGCTTTTTCCTTCTGGTAAAACTAGAAGAGACAGAAACGCAGATATAGTTAGACACTTTTAAATATTAAGGCTATTTTAATATGGAAATCTTGGTAGTGTTAGGAGTACTGCAGTGTCAAATCTTAAATTGCACATATATATTTTTTATTTGAACTCAAAAAACTAACTGAGATTAGCCTGCACACACAGCTTAGTGTTAAAACTCCTTTAGTCTTGTTTTAAATTTAATTATTCAGGTTTAGCTGGAAACAAACCCTGTTGTTATTCCCATAAACTGTCTCATATCTTTATCTTATCTGAACAAGCTCATCTTCAAATCAGAATCTCTTTACCTGTTCTTGTTTTCTATGTAAGAAAAGTAACCAATCAAATGGGCCTTTGACATTATTGATCTTGAGTTTATAAATAATGTTAAGATGGGTGATAAAATTATGAAAAAATAGAAAAGCCAAGCAGATTTAGATTTTTGGTACATGAACTGTGTGGCGTTGCTCTTCTACTTTCACTGACGTTGAACACATGATATTCAGGCGACGACCTTAAGACAGAAAAACTGCTCAGCCTGTGGGAACATGAAACACTGTTTAGCTACAGTAACACTGTTTGATAATAGATTTTACAAAGTCTCTTTAGAGCCCTGATTCATTTCCACTCCAACATCTGGCAGATGTGTCAGTTTTTACTGTGTAAAACAATACTGTTCTGCTTTTACATTTCGAACAAATCATTCAAACACATGACGGCTCTTAACTGAAGGGATGATCAAGTTTCACAAAACTGACAAATTACCAAAGACCTCATTTTCACTTTAGGCATTATGTTACTAGCCACTGGTCGAAAAAACCAGTTTGTTCTAATTATGTAATTTGAATCTGCAAAAAAATAAATAAAATCCCAAAGATAAAAATTGTAGTGCAGTATTTTTGCACTAAAAGTTCTCTCCAAAGAGCTACGATCTGAAAACTTGTGGTGTGTCCTTATAATGAGCAAACTGGACGAGTGGAGGACAAAACAAGTGGACGAGCTTTTTCAGTCTGGTCCTACAGTTGATCCATCTACTGCTCACTGAAGCCTCATCATAACTGGTCTGTTTGGAAAGGTGGCTGAAACCATTAAGGAAGGGGAAACAGTCAGGTACGTCAAACTCTACAAAAACTAGGGTGAAGATCAGGTCTTATAAAGTGATTCAATTCAATTCAGTTTTATTTACAAAGCGCCAAATCAAAACAAGCAGTCACCCCGAGGCTCAAGGTGATGAATCCAGATTTTAAATTTTTGATTCAAATCATTGTGTCTCCAACTATCTGCAAAACACCGTGGATGCTGTTTCATGGTTTTGGCGCCACATTGTTGTGTATCTTAACAAAATTGTTGAATGCAGAAAATTATGAATTTTGAATGCAGAAAAGTACGGTCAGATTTTGATCTGTCTGGAAAGCCGTGTGATTGTCAGCTGCTTCATTTTTCAGCTCGACAATAATCCCAAAACGCGCTGCCAGTGTAATAAAAGCATACCTGGATAGAAACACCATCAGTTACACTATCAGAGCCTATAAATACACATCTCGACAGACAGTCAAGCAAAAGCCAGCCAACATCCAAAAAGCAGCTTTGGACTGTCCTTCAGAAAGCCTGGAGATTTATTCCTGTAAACTACTCAAACAAGTTAGAAGAAAGCTCACCTAGGAGAGTTCAGGCTGTGCTGGAGAACAAAAGGTGCACATACTGTATCAGATATTGATTTTCAAGCTCGTCAAAAATGTATTACTGGTTTTATTTTTGTTGGATGAACTTTTCATTCCCCATTCTCCGAGCAAAATGTAAAGAAATGATCATCCCTAAGGTGGCCCAAGACTTTTGCCCAGAACAGTACAAAACCTGAGATTTTTGGAACATGCGTCGTACGCGCGAGTCTCACTTGTGAACTGCTGATGTCGGCTGAAAACAGTCGCACATGTAACAACCACAAATTTGCTCATTTCCTCCACACAGAAGAGGACAGGTAGTGTTTCTGCAGTTAGTTTACAAAACAAAGGTAGCCCAACAGAGACCAATAATTAAAGAATATGAGGAAGCTGAAGAGGTCGTATCAATTCCCCTCATTTCTTTTTTGTCTCCATCCCTCTTTTCTGTTACTTTATTTGTCTGTAATTTCCCTAATTTTCCAATTTCCATTATAATTTCTCCTAATTTTCCTCTCTTCTGTCAGCCCATCCACCCTCCTTTCCTCTCCATCTCATCCCGTTCCCTCTCCTTCATCGTCTGTCCTCAACATTTCCCCTCTCCTCTTCTCATTCTCTCCTCTTCCTCGCCTCCTCCTCTCCTGACAGAGCTATGAATAACAATTAGAGGATATACAAGTCACAGAGAAACCGTTTAAAAGTTTGAAATCACTTCTCTGTAAAGTATCAGCCTGTTTCAGCTGAAGGGAGGGAGGACGGGGGGGTTATGGCTAAACCGGGCCCATTGCTGAGGATACTGAGAGAAAAGAGGGTGGGGTGGGGGGGAATTATTATTTCTCCTTCGGCCTGCTGTCTGCCCGTCCTCAGTAAAGAGGAGATTATTTATCAGCCGTTCCTGTCTGGTGCCCAAAGAGTTCTAGTTATCATGTGAGAGGCGCTTGAACAGCAACACAAAGAAACTCCTTTGATTGTTGTCGTCATGCCGCTACGGCTTTAATAACAAGCTGGCAACAAAGAAACGTCTTTGGCTTGCTGCTTATTAAACAAGCAGTCTCGACAAAGCACATAAAGTGGAGGTGACGGCAGTTTTATTTTAGTTTGGGATCTTTGGAGCAGCTGCACACCTTTCAATCTGTGAGCAGAGTTTATGATCAGCTGGGAGAAAATAAGCCACTGCTGAGCTGCTTTGCATTTTTACCCTTGGAGTAATCCCTCAAGATTATGTAATTTAATAAGAATTTGATTTTTTTTTATCCTAGTAGAAAACTGAGTTAACACTGCACATGGCAAAAGAAACATGCAACAATGTGAAGATTATAGTTTATAATCAATGTCACATATGGTTATCACTTCAGTCCAAAAAGCCTGCAGTTTAAATGAAAGGCTGATTAATTACTTATTTAAAACGACACTCATTAATATTCTCACTTATATTTCCTGAGAAAGTCGTTTGGCGTGCTCTGCGTGATCCGTCATGCTTCTCCACCGACTGCCACAATACATTCCTGCGAGTACACAAATGAAAACATTGAGGTCCGTGTGAAACTTGACGACAGGAAATAAGCTTTCAAAATCACCACAGCAACATTTTCAAAATATTTCAGGGCAAATTCACGAGGAGTCGTAGATGTGGGCAGCCACATAATGTTGGTTTGGCACCAGTAACGAGACTTGACATGCTCAATTAAGAGTGGAAACCTTATGGAAAATGGTTTGATTCTCTGCTGCAGTCATTTCCATAATTTCTTTCTTTCGCCAGCTTTGCTTTGTTGTTTTCATCTTGGGTTGCTCAAACTTCTTAACTCTTCCACAATAATTTCGTTCTCCCTGCACGTTCCTTGTGCATCATTATGCTTCATCTTGTCTTTCTAATTGTTTAACTGAATTCGGGATGTTCGAACAGAGTTTCTCCCCCTGAAACTGTGTCAAACTTTAGATTAGCAACATGTCTTATTAAAGCAGGCCTCACAAGACCACATGGGTATTTTTCCATGATCTTTCCCCTTCTTTCCTTCCTTTCTTCCAGTGGTTTTTCTAAGCATTTCCAGAGCCACTGTGACATTGGCACTTTGCATTGTTTTGCCGTTTCTGCTTGCAGCATTTTTAAAGCCTCAGATGAAGGGTGTTGGCTGTTGCCATCTTAGCTTTTCAAAACCAGAGATGATGAGCACAGGGCAAAGCTGGCTGTCATGCTGAGCAACAATGCATGCTCAGGTGACAGCGACTTGTCAGTCGTAATGTAGGTCCGCTCTAAATCATATATCCTGCCTCTGGACACTCATAGGAACGATAATTCACTGAAACATTTATCATGTTTCATGTAATAAGACTTAAAACTGGAGATTGAAACCATAAATTCATAATAATGGTATTTTCTTTGTTTTCTTAAGGACATGGGTTATCAGTTTCCACATAGACAATGTTACCCACTGCCTATCAGATAAAGAAAATGCAGATTTAAGGAACAGCGGTGGGCTTCGATTTCAGAGACTTTAGTTTATGATTTCATCCCACAAAGCAAAGCAACTCGCATATTCAGGCTAACAGGATACCTCCAATACAATTTACTTCATTTTTCAGAGGTGGCTGAAAACAGCGGAAGCTGGAATAAAGCACAAAAAACCCCGAAACAACAACCAAAAAAAACCTCTTCTCAGAGCTGTTCTAGTTCCCAGACACCACACAATACCCACACTGCCCCTTCCCCCTGCACCCACCCCTATTTTTGAAACCCCCTCCACTAACCAATTTCCACCACAGTCACCTCTGTCCCCTGCACTGCCTCACGCTGGCTAATTGAAATTGGCACATTTAATTTTGCCCCACAGCGAGCTTCATTCCAGTGATGGATGGCAGTGGATGAATGTAATTGAACTTTGGAGAAAAGAGGAAGGAAGCAAAGGAGGAGACATCAATTAGCATAACCTGACTGGCCACTTCATTTATCAGCAGGGACTGAGGGCTCGGAGTAGAATAGAATAGAATAGAATAGAATAGAATAGAATAGAATAGAATAGAACAGAATAGAATAGAATAGCTACAAAGTAAGACAATTCAAAGGGGGTCCCAAAATTATATGACTGGCACTTAAGACTGAATTACATTTAATCTCAGCAACAAAGAGGGGACATTGTGCAATGCAGGAACATTTTCTTTTTATTAGCTGTTTTTACAGTTTTGGAGTTGAGCTTTTTGTCAAGTTACTGCTGCATTTATGTATGTACTGAAATTATGTCTCCCCCCCCCTTTATTATACAAGCGTCGAGTACTAATCAGTCCACACTGTACACTAGTGCATCTAAAATGCATAATTATCTGTTTTCATAACACATTCTGTTCCCTTATTCTATTATTTATATATGCCACTGACAGCTGAAATGAATAACAATTATCTCCTCACAGTGGATCCTGGGTTTATGTGTTAGGTGTTGACTTTCCTCCGAATGATCTCAATCTGCTTTTAAGGATCTGCAGCTAGAATTTTGTTGCCTTAAACTGCCTTCAGCAGTCTTGCAGAGTCCAGGACAAATCAGTTGCGTTTCAGTGACACAACTGGAATCAACACATTATGCAGGAGATGCATCGTGTTAAATGTTGCCAGGTGTAATACAGTTACATTTATTGTTTTAGGGGTGCAACATGTACAGTATCTCCTGAACATCAGTATTGTTTGATTTCCCCCTTTGACTGTCATCGACCTATACTCGGGTGGAAGTGGACGAAATTCATCCATTCTGTCTTATAAGACTGAATTTACACACATTAAGAGGTGTGAGGAAGCCCTGATAAAAATTAAGGCAGCTATTGAAAAACACTGGTATTAGCATCAGCCAACGGCCAAGTAGTTGTTTTAAACATTGCATTAGGCCTCATTCGGGATCTCGCCTTTACATTATTTTCATGAGTCATACTGGAAGCAGGCTGTATTCTCTGTCTGCTTCGGTTTACTCAAATTAACATGTACTGAGTGCGTGTCAGGGTTCTGGTGCAGGAAGGCTCACGTCAACTTGCGTTCTCCTTATTCTCTTTACAAGGCAAAAGCTTGCTTTATAAATAGAAATTTTCATTAAAGCATGCATCGGAGCAGGCTACGTTTTTCCAATTTTCTATTGTCTAATTATGGTCAACCCAAGTGAATTGCAGCCTTAGTTTCCAGTTGGCTGACAGGAGTGGCACCCAGTGTTGTCTTCTGCTGCTGCAGTCCATCTGCTTCAAGGTTTGATGTATCAGCTCCAAGCACTCTGGCCATTCTTCTCTGACCTCTGACATCAACAAGGCATTTTTCACCCACAGAACTTCTGCTCACTGGACATTTTATTTTTTTCCTTCCATTCTCTGCAAAACAGAGATGGTTGTGTGGAAAAATCCCAGCAGATCAGCAGTTTCTGAAATACTCAGACCAGTCCACCTGGCATCAAAAACCTGCCGCATACAGAGTCACTTAAATCACTTCTTTGTTCCATCCCAGTGCTCACTTTAAACCTCAGCAGGTCATCGTGACCTTGTGCATACGTTTAAATGCATTGAATCACTGCTGGCTGAGTAGATAGCTGCATTAATTATCTGTTAACCAGATGTACCTAATAAAGTGGCTTTGGGTACTCCAGTTTCCTCTCACAGTGCAAACACATGCATTTAGTGGGTTTAGGTTAACTGGTGATTCTAAATTGCCCATAGGTGTGAATGGTGGTCTCCCTCTGTGTTAACCCTGTGACAGGTTGGCAACCGGTCCAGGGTGTACCCCGCCTCTCGTCCTATCACAGCTGGGCTCCAGGCTGTGTTGATGTACACACAAAGTGGGAATCATGCAGGAAAGATTCCATACACTCAGGAAGTACTTTTAACAAACACAGTTTGAAGAATGTTTACAAAGCTTCCAGGCAAAATACGACTCCCACGTTTCTGTTCTTTCCCTTTCTTGATAACATTCTCATTTCACCATATTTTTTCACGCATCTTTTTCTTTCCTGCTGTTCCTCCTTTTCCTTTTTCATCACTCCATCCTCCCATTTTCTCTTCCTCTCGCTACTTCTGTCCTCTGGCTAATTAGATCAAGACATATAGTGGCTGTGTGACAGTATTCTCCATAGAGTGCAGGGGCAATATGAATAATTGAGAAGCTATTATCCCCTGCTATTACACCCTGAACAGTGCAACAGGGTTGGCTGGCACGGATAATACCACAACCACCGTCATTTGTCATCATTTATGTCCACTGCTAATGAATGAAAGGACATCTGTTTTCTTTCTTTTAACCAAATTGTTATTATTAGCCACAATGGAATTCCAATCAGTATTCATGTTTTCCTGTGTTATTGATGTTATCACAAACAGAAGCCACCCACCAGCTATTATTTTGAAATTATATGGAGTTCCTGTTCCCATGTTGACTGTTAACTCTACCTGCCAGAGAAACAGGTGTAAAATTAAAATAAAAATAAAAAAAGATTGTTTTATAACCTTTTCCATCGATTATAAGTGCTCCAAAGACGCAGTTGTGGAGTTATTATAAAAGTGACATTTCTTCAGGCACCACTGATGTTCATCATCTCACATATGTTAAGGTGCTTGCTGGGCTGGAAAAATGTGTTAAAATTTGTAAATGTAATAAAAATATGCAACGACAGACTGAAGCTAGAAGGCCTGAATATAAACTAGTAAGATGTAATATATACCTTCAATATGTTAGTCTATTCTCATCAGGCTCAGCCTCATTAACCTTTGTTAAGAGTGTAAATGGCAAAGCAAACAACACGCTTGATGCAGGCAGGTAGAGAAACACAGTGAATGTTGGTGGCATATATTTATGTGGGCGATTTAAGTCAATTGTTGGAGCTTTGATTGAATCATTGAAAAGTAGATTGGATAAGGGAGTATGGCAACATGATAAGGGGCTTAGAGCGAGTGAGTAGAAGCCAAAAGATCAACCACAATTAAATCTTAAACACATGATCCATGATCTCTCTAATATTTTGTAGAACACTGACCCCGATGGTCAAATACAGTGTAGTTGCAGAAAAGTCATAATACGCACATGAATCCAAAAACCTGAGAGGCTGTGTAAACTACACATCGACCAAACATCTGTCCATGTCTTTAGCAATATTCACTTCAGGGTTATGAGGGGACTGGAGCCGATCCCAGCTGGAACTGGGAAAGAGGAGTGGTACGAGCAATGATGCTAATTAATTAAAAAGAGGAAAGAATTGTTGAATTTGTTGAAACTTGGAAGTTTCATTGCCACATAAAAACTATAGCCCTCATTTACCACTTTCACTAACAATGTTGGGACAAGGTCATGTACACCACTCACTGGCATCATCGCTGAGACCAAAATCTGTCGTTTTTAAAACCAAATGGTTTCTCATTACTTCTCGGTTCAACAGTTCGGGGCCTGCTTGGTCATATTTTCCCTTTTATTATGTTCCAAATGGTTATAGGGTGACAAGTCTGGACTGGAGACAAGACGGTTTTGCACTAATACCATACACTGCAGCATATGGCTGAGAGGTGGTAATATCAATTTAACTGGCCAGAACGAAAGAAAGTGAGACAATGGGTGCGTACGTGTGTGTGTGCGTGCACAGGCGAATGAGACAACGAAGCGGGTCTCCAGAACCCATCAAATCCACAGCAGTCCCTCTTAAAGAGCAGTCATGCATAACCAAATGATTCTTTGCATATAGAGAGAATCAAACAAACATTCACACAACCAAGTCAATTTATGCAGAAGTAATATTAACCTGTGTGTGGCCACAAACACTCAGACACAAAGAAATAAAAAAAAGTATCTTATTTAATGAAACAGACATTGAGTTCTGTATGCAACTTCATATATGGATTTAAAGAAAAACTGGAGCATGCAGAAAAACCAGATGACAGGAAATAGCATCTCTAGTTACTATAGCATCACTAACTTTAATTCAAGATGCATGTAGGCTACTAGCTTATTGTTTCTGTTTTAGTCAGTTTAACCTAAAATACAAAAGCGTTATTGTACAAAAGAAAATGGCTTAGTCTGAGGGTTATTTTTTTTTATGGGACGACCCTTTTATGCTTTGAAAAGAATAAACCTAGACAATTTTTTATATCAATCTCCAATCTTGAAGTGCATCCACATGTACTATACGCCAGTCAAATCATTTTATATCAAAACCTGCTAAATACCAGCCTCTCCTTAGTCTGAATTATCAGTGTGTCGTCAAAAGCCTCTAAACACCACTTCCCACTGCCAGCTAAAGCCTCTGCGTCCCGAGAACCAACGAGAAAGCAAGATTGGATCATTTGACTTCAAGTATTTTCAACATGGCAGCAAACTGAAGAATCACCTTTTGTTGGTTGATCAGATTGTACACACAGATGTAGGTGTGTAGAAGAAACGTTAGACACCCAAACTTCACTATGTAGAGGAAGTAAAAGTCGTAATAAGGTTTCCATCAGTGAACCTGTGGAAGGATTACCGGCTGCCGGCCAGCAGAGTGCCCGTCTCCTTCCTTGGCTTCCTATCTACTATTTTGTTATTGTTAAAATATCTGTGCTTCCACTTTGGGCAACCGTAGTTATACTACATGAATCCATTTAGAAATCTGCTTATCATATTTGTGTGATTTTGACTGGGCAGATTGAAGAGAATGACCGCATCTCCCATCTGAAAATGTATGGCACAAAGGGATGTGGATCAGGTAAATACAGTAATGCAAAATGCATTTGCGCTCTGTGTTAACCAGCTGTTCATGGCAGGTAACAGGTGTACAGGCGGCGATCGCCTGGTGTTGTATATTGTATGATGTACTTTAGGATCAAGGATTATTAGAATATAATGAGTCAATTTGATACTTTGGTAAAATTGTCACACTTTTGCTCCATACTGTTAGAGATCCTTTTTTTTTTTTTTCTTGATCCTGTGAAAATGAAAACAGGATGCAGCCGTTTTCCATAAAGTTGAATAAAGTTATATGTGTACCTCCTGAAACCCACAGGTCACTTGGGAGCAGATGAAAGTAGGGCAAGCAGCACTAGTTGTACCAAACTTGACTATTGAAATGTAGGGAGGAAAAAAAAAAAAGGTGTGCCGTGTGAAAGGATTATTTCTGTCGCACCACATGAGAACTGCAGTATGAAAACAATTAGTCTCATTTCTGCAGGTTTGATTAACAGTATATCTAACGTTTAAGCCCCGAGGCCTTAAGGCCACAAGAGACGGTCCTAATTAAAACATATATCCTCAGCCTTTCATTGCTGGCTAATTAAAACATATAGCACCTTCAATCGTCAGAAATAGCTAATTTAATCATAAAATATTTTCTGTGTTGGTTGCTGCCTAATTAGATCATATTACCTTCAGTCATCATTGCTGGCTAATTAAAACATACACCTCTGTTCTTTATATGTGGGTGCTCTTATGAAATAGTGATGCTTCCATCCGAACCTTTATCCTCCTTCACCAGGAATGTTCTTTGTAAAGGTAAAGACCGCACTAAAGGCAGAGGGAAACAGCGCTTCGAGTCAGCCCCCATTTACAAGCAATCACATCATCAAGTGCAGGAGAGACAAAGAAGCATCTGCTGTCACTGACTTGGTGCAGGTGTTTTAAAATGGAGTTTCAAATATCGTCCATTTGAAACTTTCTCAGTGGTTGTTGTTACTATTAAGTAATATCTGTGTTACTGAACACATCGTAGCTGTTGACTAAAGGAAATTGTCCCAGAATCCAAAAGTGATCTGAGCTGCAGTGTTTGTCAGTTTTCACAATGCTGCAGTTAGTGGTGCACATAACAGAAGTATAAGCTTGCTGACTGGCTGTTTCTGGCCAAAAATATGTTGCATGTAGCAGGATTTTCATCCTTTTCATTTAAATAATAACTTAATCACAGACAAAGGCATTTTACTCCAACAAGCTAATGATGATCAATATAATCATAATGCGTCTTAGACATTAAATACACTTTAATTGTTCATTTTCTCCAAGTAAATGTTGAAATGATGTTAGAAAGCATTTAGGGTTGTGCTGATGGTTGATGTTGCGGATCAACTGTGGTGTAAGTCATCAACAATAGCGTGTTTTTTTCCCCCACTACTGCATTAAATCAAGACTAGCACCGTCATTATTAGATCTGTTGAGCTTGATGTCAGCATCCCTGCATGAAAGTGACACTTGA
Organism: Apistogramma diplotaenia; assembly: GCA_015052665.1. NCBI lineage: Eukaryota > Metazoa > Chordata > Actinopteri > Cichliformes > Cichlidae > Apistogramma > Apistogramma diplotaenia. Next base: position 9,899 of record VOQJ01034457.1, on the reverse strand, counting down.
GAGGAAGACGTGTCAGCAAGTTCATGCTCACAGTCCTGCTCACTTTGAAATGAATCTGCATCATCTCAAAATAAGAGAAAACGGAGGAAATCGCTGGTTTCATGTGAAGGACACTGCTGAGTGAGGATTGTGTGGAGAAAAGTGGAGGAGAAACGGGAGAGCCATTTAAATACACCAAAACAGGCTGAATGAGATAGTAGAAATATCAAAAAAATAGCTTTAAAACAGAACTTAAATCATCTGTTTGTGAGCAAGTCACCCCTGCTGGCATAGTACACGTCTCCTCTTTCCCAGTGTGTTTCCTCTCCCAGCAGCAGCAGCAAAAATACTGTTATGGTTTTTGTGTTTGAGCCACACAGTCCATTTTCACAAACACCTCTCCTAAATCTGGTAAACTTCCCATTCCTGAAATTAGAAAATGTACATTTTTCTTATATTTACTTTACTTAAATAAGAACCTATAATAATCATTTGAAATCCACTGAAAATTACATCTGATCACCCTGTAAAGTAATTGTGTACACACTTTAATGAAGGCTCTGCTGAAACATTCAGATCTATTAAAAGTAAAGTACATTTTTTAGCAGTATAGCTTACACTACTGGACACGTAATGCTGAAATTAAATGTCTGGCACTCTAAATTTTAATGAATCCTTTTTGTTCCTGTGCAGTGACAGTCCTCCACCTACAGTATAGGCAATAAAATATCATCTAAAAGATCATCAGTATTGCATTTCCCAGTCAGACATAAGGGCCTTATCATTTTATAAATGTCCAAATGTAACATATGGTCACAGCATAACAGCAGGAAATGTGACTAATATTGTATGACTGCTTCAATCATGGAGATATTTGGGGTCCCCCCCCACCCCCCTGAGAACAGACACCTTTAATTATTCAGCTCATTCTTACATTGAATGCCTCTAATGGTATTTCTGCTCTCAATGAATCATTTCTGTTTGTTTTTCAGGATAAGGAAATTCGTATCGACTGTATTGATATTAAATAGCTGAGCACATGCGATTATCTTAAGTCTTCCAGTTGGCTGGAGGGCTTTTAGTTCTGCGACTGTGCTCCCCATTCATCAGCTAATCATAGGCTGCAAATCACAGCCATTCATTCTCATATCAACCCTATCCTTATGGAAAATAGAGAAACCATGTTTATTCAGAAGCTCTAATGCCCTTGAAAGTTATGAATCTCTGGTCTGAAGGTTCATTCATACCCAGTTATTTCATGGTTTTTCTTTTTAACTTTGGTGTACTTCAGTATTTTAAGATCTTTGTCTTCGCAAAGCAGCATCAGACTGTAACTTTCTGAGCACAGGCAAGCATTTAACGACTCTTGATTAGGTAGTTGTTGGTTGGTTAATGCAGGGACCAGCTTGTTCATCATTTCCCATTAATTTGCTCACGTGTTTACTGGCTAAAGCTCACTCTTAATTTTCTGACAAGTAGTATTCTTACATTTGGCATTTTCATATACAAAAATCTCAATAAATAAATGAGTCCATTTTTACTGGGATTCCAGTAAAAGTACTTCCTGCTCAGTTTGCTGGCAACTGCCTGCAGAGTCCAACTGAAAGGGGTCGTGTTTCAAGGGGAAAAATACCTACAGAAAACCAGCTTTAGATGCACATGATGAAAGCTGCCAACATTTGCAGTGTGTGCTGGCAAAGCGTGCAGGGGAGAACCCTTCAGCCACACAAATTCACATCTGAACAGAGATGGAAAACACTGACATACACCAGTGTTGGAGAAGAGTGAACTCCCCTTCGTCTTTTACAAGAGAATGGCCAGTAGATGCTAGTTTGCAGTACATACTGTAATTAAGTTACTCATTTAGCTAATATGTGTAATGAAAGGTAGCAAATGTTTATATTTTATAGATTGTAACAAAAACGATAGATGTAACAGTGATGTCACTCACTGATCTCTGAAGTCCTGCTAGGACTGTGTCACACCGGTGTTTCAAAAGTGGACGGAATGAGTGGAATGGAAAAGTGAAACTGGAATACACTTCATGCTCACAGGCTGACGACAACAAGGAGCATTCCTGCCAACTTCTGTTGGCAGAGCTGCATTAAATCCTACCAGACACTGGTGAAAACAAGTCCAGTCACAGGCACATACAAAAACAACTGTTGGCCAAAGTGCAGATAAAATCATAAAATATAAAAAATAATAAGACCGATTCTACAAAAAAGAAACTATAAAATGAAAAGCCATGAGTAATCTGTGAACACAAGTCAGAAACATGTACATGACTCCTGGTATCTTCTCCTCACTGTTGACAGAAGGACACAGCAAACCTTTATGTGACAACATGCATAGCAGCACATGTTTGAGGTATTCTGACTCTTCTAGTGTGTTAAATGGCAGATTTGACATGTTTCTGTGAGGATCTTGAGCCATAGACATCCTTAGAACATATTTATTGATGCAGAGATCTAGCATGGTCTAGAATAATGCTGGAATGGCTGGCTACTAAACCTGTTTGTTATTCATTGCATTCACAGTAGGGAGGTCACTCCACACTACACTGTGTTGCTTGTCCAGTTGGAAAACATTGTGGAAACAAGGGTGATTAGTTTCCTAAGAAATCACAAGTGCCCCATGCTAATGCCAGCATTTATTTTAATGTGGTTGTTTACATCAAACATTACCAGGTGTTGAGGTGATTGGACAAGCCAAACATAGCCACTTGTTCTTCAGTGTGTTGGTCCAAAACATAGAAGTCTTGAATTGGTAGGTTTCATTTAAATGCGTCTCATTAGTGTATTTTGAATGTAAGCTGCAATGTACGTAGTGCAACTGTGTTCAGTCACTTATTTCATCCTTGCAGTCTTACTTTCAAGCTGAATGGACCGGTCTTACCTTGCCAGGGGCAGCGGATGCCTTTGAAACAGCAGTACTGAAGCTCAAGTGAACTTTTAACAATGCAGAGCTGTTCAGATTCAGGAAGGAGAGACACGAGTTTGACACATAGAATCAATAAGGTTGTAAAGATATTTTCAAGGAGCAAAATTTTCAGATATATTTGACTTCCTTGTATTTTTCCAATGGTGGGTGGAGGGTGCTCCTGCCTGGTTTTGGTTTACCAGACTCCCGTAACAAGCCAAGGTGGTTGAATCTCACCTGGTGCTTGAGGACAAGGCAAATGTGACCAGGTGACTATAAAGACTTGCCATAGCTGGGTAGGACATGAGATGTGAGCGGCCAAGCACTTGAGTGCTAAATACTCTCCCACAGGCCTCTACTGATCATCCAGGATGATGAGTAAAAGAGCATCCCGAGCCTCATTTACCTGCCTCTATTCAGAGCGGCTAGGGCATAATTGCCCATTTTTGATTACTTTGATTTTACTTTTATCTTTAAGGAGAAAACTGCACTTGCACACATTAACCTGGTTGATCTTTATTAACCATAAGGATCTGTCCATGAGGAATTCAATGTCATACCAGTAATGAATAGGTGGATAAAAGACCTGGAAACGGCTGTTCTGTTTTCTTGCTGTTGGGAAAATCATCTCAATACTAAATATTTGACAGGAATTCCAGGAAAACTGAGAACATTTGTTTGATATCCCAATCCATGTCAGCCTGATAGCATAACGAGTCACCATAATTTATTCAGATTTGTCATATTTATGCTGCAAGTCTCTGAGTTTACAACATCCCAAAGGTGTTCTACTGGGTTCAAATCTGCTGATACTGAACTCATTGTAGTGTTCATGAGACCAGTTTGAAACAAAGTTTCCATTATCACATTGTGCTTTTTAATGTTTGGAGGAATCTATTATAAGATTGCCAGTATAAGCAACTCACAACAGCATTTAAGCAATAAGCAAAAGGTGCAAGAGGCCTAAAGTGTGCCAACTAAACACTCTCCATATCATTACAACATCACATCATGGATTTGTTTTTCTTACCTTATTCTGGCCCCATCTCATCAAAACTGGAGACTGGTTAAAATGTTTCTGTATCTGATTTTTCTAAGCTTGAGGCCATCGCTGTCTCAAATTTCTATTCTTAGCAAACAAGAATGAAACCCGACCTGGTCTCCACTTACTGTACCCACAGCTCCTGTTCACTGGATGCTATTTTATCATCAACTTTATCATTGTTATCATCATTGCTGTGACTATTCTTTTTGTTCTTTTACTATGTAATGCAGAATAAACTGTAAGAACTGCTTTAACTATGTCTAAAGTTATGTTTTCTTGCAGGGCAGATAGTATGCAGCTTCTGTTCTGCACGTTTTATAAAGACATTAAAATAATTCTTTGAAGTCATTGAAATATTAGATCTCATTTCAGATTTATTGTTTTGAGTCTCCTCAGAAACATGCACCACTGCTGTCTGTTCACATAAGTCATTTGGATAACTATATTTAGAAAACATCTGCACGGAGCATTTGTTGTGTCTTAAGACTACCTGTAAAACTATTTGATTTGAATAACATTGCTGAAAATGAGCCATTATATTTTTCCATGGGGAACCCAGAAGCATTCTCCAAGAATAGAGGTCATTAACCTTCCCTTCACTTTGTTTTCTCTGCATACATTTCCATTGTTCTTTCTACCATCTTCATTATCACCCTTGTCTTTCTGGTTTATTTTCCTCAGAATTGGAAAGCTTGCTTTCAAAACATCAAAACACCCATCAATATTATGTTATATATAGTACAATAGCTTTCAATTTCAAAAGAGCCTCAATGTCACAGAATACAAATACAAAATTACAAAATCTGTGTTTGTATGCAAACGTTAAACTAGTGTTCTTATAATCTGACATTTTCCTCATCATGATCTTTGATGTTCATCACTTTACATCTCAATGATGGAGACGCTACATGTCTAACAGTATGAGTTGACAAAGTCGGCACGAAAGCTCGTTTAAAAAAAATCGTTTAAAGTAAGCTATGATTAAATGATTGAATCAAATATTCATTTTGTATTGCAGGTATATGATGCATACCATAAGATCGAAAGATACCTGAGGGAGCCAGCCTCATTAAACTAGAGCTACGGTTGTGCAGATGGAAAGAGGTTTGTGCTGTAATATATTATGGGTCCCAAGCCAAATGAATTCACCTCTGAAGGAGTCAGACTCTCTCCAAGTGAAGATTCCCCGTAGCAGCAGAACTTTCTTTTAATGTGAGTTTTGTCTCTTTAAGGCCTGGACTCTACCCCTTTAATTGGGTTAAATGAAACATACTAATGTCCCATTAAGTGCAGAGGAATACATGCCTTCATAAAATCTCATAAATGTTACTGTTAATGCTAAAGAAAAATGTGATTTAATACAATTTTGAAATTGCCACTGTCATCAATATTAAAACGGACAGCACATAACTAGTCAGGTTAATACTAGATTCAATTAATAAGGTTTTTTTTTTTTTTAAATAAGGTCAAAATGGGAGTAATGGGAGTTTCATTTTGAGGCAATATACCTTCCATAAAAAGGTCACCCTTGCTAATGAGGTCCATTAGCATAAGCTAGCGTATCTTCAAAAGCACATCTTACATCCTGTTTAAACTGCTGGTAACAAGATTAATTAAAACCCAGGACCATTCTGTTTTAAATGGCCACAGCTCAAGGACGACCGACTGTCATTACTTAGCTGTGTAAAATTATTAAAGCAGCTTTGAAATACTTGCTTCTTGATTATAACTACTGTAATTAGGAATGTGTGCAATTAGTTGACTAGATAATTAAAATGTCGCTACCTTCGCTACTTGGCTCCAGAAGTTGGGTGTAATGATATGGTCACAACAAATGCAAAGTTAAGCTTTCCCAGAGCACGATTCACAGAAAAAAAAGTCAATGGAAAGACATGAACTGATGCAAATTTGTGCCATCTGAAAATATTTCAACTTAAATAAAAATTTGCTTGATGATGCATGACAAAAACATTCCAGTCTATGGATTTTTCCACAGATTGTGGATTTTCCTGACACCGCCCACCAACAGAAATAAAAGACAAGCTTCCGTCACCATTTGAGAGCAGCTAGAGCTCTATGATTTAAAATGTCGCTTACACAAAAGGCACAAAAGAAAAAAAAATGAACCTCTGAGAAAAATGATACAAATTCTAAAAACATATTCCTGCAAACCGACTCCAGCTATTATTTGCAGTCTTCTGACACTGGCTGTTACAGTCTAATGTTTCGGAGGAAAAAACTCAGTTGACTGCATTTCTGCAAGTAATTCGAGGTAATTCATGTTTGGTGTTATGCAGACACCTACCACCAGCTGTTGCACTTATACTGATGAATATGACTAATGGCTGAAAATGCTGTATGTATGCAACATTCTAATAAACAAATCTATAACCTCAACCGTTACACTTTGCTCAGTTTTCATTGTTTTCCAAGCGATGTCCTTACTTGGACAATTACTGTGATTTGTTCACTGCTGATTAATTTCATAAGAACTTAGTGGCCAAGAACACTAATTGATCTACTCAAATCTTGCCATACAATGCATAGACAACTTGCAAAAACCTGACTATATTAAATTATTAACATTATGCTAATATACAGTCCATCTGTGATGAGCTTTCCTCAGAACAGTAAAAAGATCTTGACAGATGGAGATGAAAAGAAGAACAGATGCAACAACAGACTCCTTCTAAACATGGCTAAAGTATCTGAGGAGAATCTGCAACAAACACATCTCTGCATTTATCTAAAGCAAAACCACACTGCATAGGAAACTTGTTCATCATCATCCTTGTTTATCCGAGCAATGTGTGTTGCAGACCTATACGTGCTGCAGGGGAGTAGAGCTGTACTATATGTAATCAAAGTACTGCAAAGTGCTTACAATATATAAAAAAGTTATGGCAGATACAGATGACTCTTGCATTGAGTCTCCGTGTCAGATAGGTTTGCTTTGGAAGAGCAAAGCACAGTGCGTTTTAATTCACTTGCTATGATCCTCACAAGCAGCGCAGTTAGGAAATGATGGAAGAAGCTGTGCAATGTGAAATCTCCACTCCTTTTCTCTTAAGTATAATCAAATCCAACACTTTAAGCACAGAATGACTTCAGACACATGAAAGTAACAGCAGCAATACATTTCCTTTCAGCCACATGTGTGGCACTGTACGCACTTATAACAGAAATATGTCAACAAGATTAAATACCATTAAACTCAGGAAGGCGAGCATCATGGAAATAATATTGGTCTTCAAAAGCATAACTTGAACTATAGTTCATACCTCTACTGAGTTAACATTGCATTAAATTAAACTGCGGTGCCAAAGCAACTGGAAAACCTACTTAACTTACTCTTTGTTATAAAATCACTTTGGCGAAGACAGTGCAAGTTATTTAACATGAACTTCAGGTCAAGCAGATTTTTTTCCCCACATAATCAAGTTCCACTTATGTATTTCATGTGCAAGAGCACAAGCTTTTAAGTGCACAAACCAATGAAAGTGACACACAGGTATAGCACTGTTTAACAAGGAGGAATACACTGGAACAGAGAAAATATAGCAGATTAAAAAAGTGGATTGATCCACAACTGAAGCAGCTCCTGTATAAGGATTTTATTTGGTGTGAAATAATGTGTACGTTCGGCTCTTCCTCTTGTTGCTGGCTCTTCCTCAGACTAAATAAGAACCTGTAAAAATGTGCTACACAAACCCATCTTTGTGTTATTAGCTCCATTCCCTCTGTCTCATAAAGTTTATTGTATCTCTGCTGACAGACATGTGGGAAAAGGGGGTGGGGTCGGGGGACTTTCTATACTCATAAGAAATGTTAGCACTCACTAACTTTTACTCCCACACACACACACACACACACACACACACACACACACCTCACATGTGCAACAACTCACAGTCTGATGATTATACAATTCTACACCCCCCCAAAAAATGTGTTCCTTTCACAACTACAGACAAAATGTACTGACACTCCTTCCCCCCACTCCCACCACACTTCCTCTGTTTCCATCTTGTCTCATCTCTTGATCATTTCCAGCACTGTCCCATCTGGACAAACCA